>JAGFMF010011399.1:367141-384510 GCA_019455555.1 Galemys pyrenaicus
ACCACAGAGAGCAGGGAGCAGAACAGGCAGATCAACAGAAGTACACCGCTGAGGGGAGCAGCGGGCACAGCAGGAGAGGTCTGCCGCGCCATGTGGGTCCCCTCCTGGCTGGCGGCAGGGATCGAACTCGTGCTGCAGTGGTTGCGGTTTGCTTCATAGTGCGTTGCTTAACCCACTGCGCCACCAGGGAGGCCCCTACATAAAATATTCTAAGGAAAAAATTGTTTCTTATTAGTATAGAAACAATTCTGAAAACAGAACAGAAATTCTTGATGACATGTACTTTTTTTTTTAGCAACTATATCGGAAAAAACCTGGAATGACAATGTCTTGTGCCAAATTACCTCAGAATATTTCCAAAAATAGATACAGAGATATTTCACCTTGTAAGTATCTACCATCTCTGCATGTTAAATTCAAATCTTTTTAACATAACTTTATTCAAACATTTTCTTTTTTAATTTTTCAGATGATGCTACACGGGTCATTTTAAAGAGTAATGAGGACTATATCAATGCAAATTATATAAATGTAAGTTTATTTTTTTATGCCTTTGTCATTTGGGATAATTAAGGCCACTCTAAAATTTGAGATTTATTCTTTTTTGTTAAAAGGCTAACCTAACCTATAAAAAATTAGTATTAAACCTATATAAAATTACTATTAAAAAATAGTTCAGAACTGGTACAATATTATATACCTAGAACAGTATAATGGAATAAGTCTACTCCTAAACAAGATTCAAAAAATACTAGAAGTTTTTTTTTTTAATGATAGAAGTAGCTTTATTTAAAAAAAAAGATTATTTATTTATGCATACAAGAACTAGACACAGGCCAGACATGTGACGGTGAGAGGATTGATTCGCCAGAGATAGAATGGGGAACAGAACAGGCAGATCCATTCTGGTACACTGCTGAGGGGAGCAGCGAATGAGGCAGGAGAGGTCTGCTGCGCCGTATGGGTCATCTCCCTGTTTTGGGATTGAATTTGAGCTGCAGTGACTGTAGGTGCTTCATATTGTAGTGCTCAACCCCTTGCACAACCAGGGAGGCCCTAAGAGAGGTAGCTTTTTAAGTCATTAGAGGTAAAAGCAGATAGTTAATGGGTTGGGTCAACTGTCTAGTGAACGAATCACTTACTTTTTCTCTTAATGAATGATATAGACAATCTCACATACAAAAGTAGGAAAAAAAGTTAAATGAACCTTCATACTTATATTCTACTTCAACATTTATTAACTATCCCACTTTTGTTTCACCTATACTCCTACTCATACCCTCACATATGCACATTATTTTAAATAAGTTTATAAATTATATTATTTATCCATAAATACTGCATGTCCTCATTCTTGATGCCAGCGTGGTCTTTAGCTACATCAAAATGTAAATGTAAAATGTAATCATGAACGTACTTGAAAGAAGTTTGTGTGAATTGTTTAATATCTCAGAAAGGGGAAGTTTTTCCTAAACTTAAACATATGTCTAGGCTATAAAAAAAAAGACTGAATCTGGCAATGTAGAAGTTTTAATTTGGGGATGTGTAAAACTAAAATGACAAACTGAATTTTAAAAATACTACAAAAGTCTTATTCAAGGGGCCTCCGTGGTGGCAGAGTGGATTAAGCAATGCACTATGAGGCAAACCATAGTCACTGCAGCACAGTTCGATCCCTCCTGCCAGCCAGGGAGGGACCCCACATGGCATAGCAGACTTCTCCTACCTGGCCCTCTGCTGCCTCATAGTGTGTTTCGGTCAGTCTGCCTGTTCTGCTCCCCACTCTATCTGGCAAATCCTCTTGCCTCCCTGGACTCTGACCTGTACCCCAGCTCTTACATGCATAAATAAATAAATCTTTTTTTAAAAAAAGTCTTATTCAATATACCAAAGGCTCTATAAATGAATATGCAAAGTAAATACCATGCAATGAAAATACCATGCAGAAAAGTTGTAAATGTGCATGCATATCAAGTGACTTTTCACCTCTTTGTGCATGTCTACAAATAATCAATGGAAGTCCTACAAGTATTTTGGGGTTACAAATAAATTTTAGCAAGTACATAAATTTGCAAATACAGAATCCATAAATAATGAGGATTGACTGTTTTAGTATATACTTTTGATAAAGTAATTGTATTTTGAAAATCAAACCACAATACCTTTGTAATACTTCTAAAGGGAACAGTCAAATGAATAAATAATGAATTCAACTTAATTCACAAAAAGTGCAAATTTAAAATAAAAGGAATTTTTTACCAATTAGATTGACATATCAAAAATTTTGCTATTTCTGTGTGTAATCTATATCCTTTATCTGAACTGTTGGGGTTAAAATTAAATTTTGCTTTGCAACTCAGATTTTTAAAAAAGATTTATTTATGCATACAAGAACTGGGGTACAGACCAGAGGTTTGGGAGGTAAGATAATTCACCAGAGACAGGGTGGGGAGCAGAAGAGGCAGATTGACTGAAATATACTGCTGAGGGAAGCAGTGGGCCAGACAAGAAAGGTCTGCTGCACCATGTGGGTCCCCTCCCTGGCTGGGGATTGAACTCTTGCTGCAATGGCTGCCGATAGCTTCATAGTGCTGAGACTTAATCCCTTGTGCCACCAAGGAGGCCCCTGCGATTCAGAATTTTAGAAAATTTTTCAAAGGTTATTCAGTGTGTGCATCATATAAAGTAATTTGTTACATCTCCAGCAGGCCATGAAACCACGCCTAAAATCAGAATATTAATAACCAACAGCAAGCAATTACTCCCACTAATAATAAAAAGTCTTAGATCAGTTCAGGTTAGTTATTACTATCAAATAAGTCCAGGTATCAAAAAAAGTTGCAAACTCAGATTTAGGAATGATGGATATATTAGAAAGATGATCAGGTAACAGGCATTCCTTGCACATTATTGGTGGAAGTATAAATTAATGCAACTTATGTGGAGACAAATTTGATAATATCCATCAAAATTTTAAATGAACATACATATACTATAGTCCAGCATTCTCATTTCTTCCAACAAATAGAGATCTTCATGTATACAAAAATGTTAAGGTTAGAAAAAGTATTTACTGCTGCCTTGTTTATGGTAACAATTACATTTTTAGCAGCTACTTAAATGTTTGTTAAATAAATTATGGCATATTTATACCACTAAGCGAGTGTATTACCCTGACATGATCTCAATGAAAATTTGCGGAAAAAAAATAAAAAAAGATGCAGAATATGCTACAGTGTACATTTATGTTTTAGATACAGAATATTTCTGAAAGGGTATAGTAAAAACTAGCAAAATGGATTACCCTCTTGGGTGGCAACTGGAGACTAGGATAGGAGGACTTCCTCTGTTTATTCTTTGGTGTTCTTCCGGTTGCCAGGTGTTTGTCATGCTTTCCTTTTTTTTTTTTTTTTTTTTTTAATTAAAATGTAGTAAGATAATGACTTGTCTTCTCCAAATTTGATCTCCTGTCTGAAAATAATACATTTTAAATACTTTCGTAATATCATCTTAAGCTTATATATGCAACATGTACATATATATGAAATCTAAACTGAAAATAAATTGTAGAATTTTTGTTCCTTACAAATTTTACCAATAAACTGTTTCCAAGTCCTTTTTGTTTTTTGGGTTTTTTTTTTTTCTTTATTTCTTACTAAATCTATAACTCTGAAACAGTGTTCTCACTAAAGCTACTTTGTAAATCCATGAAGTACTTTGGAAAATACTTAAATTTCTGCTTCCACCAATTGAAAGATAAATATGTATAGGTGTTCACCATTGCCAAGATATTTCTTCTACAGATAAAATAAGAAATTGTTGCTAAAGATTTGTTTTATTGACTTTGCAATTTATTGAGATTAGTTGTATTCAGATACTTAATGGATGGTTTTCATGTGCTTTATCACAGAAGAAAATAATACTGCAAAAGATTTCATTTTTAAATCCTTTCATTTTAGATGGAAATTCCTTCTTCCAGCATTATAAATCAGTACATTGCTTGTCAAGGGCCATTACCACACACTTGTTCAGATTTTTGGCAGATGACTTGGGAACAAGGCTCCTCTATGGTTGTAATGTTGACCACACAAGTTGAACGTGGGAGAGTAAGTCATACTCGAATCTTATATACCTCTTGTGTTTTCTTTAATTACTCTGTATATGTAGTCAAAATGTTTACATTGGTTAGTCTCTCTTGTAACCTTTAAACTTCTCTTCCTCTTTTGTCATGCTTAAGTGTTTGAAACTATGATTAACATGATAAATGTGATAGTTTTTGTCACTATTAGCTTTGTCATTATTTAAACGGATTAATATATATTTAATAAGATGTATTTGATATATCTTGACAAATATATATATTTGATAAATTAACTCATACAACTCAACAATAAAATGACAAATACTCAATTTAAAAATCACCAAACATCTGAGTAGATAGTTCTCCAAAGAAGATAATTCTTATTAGCCAATGAGGTCATCCAAAGATGCTCAATCTCATTACTCAACAGGAAAATGAAAATCAAAACCTATCTCATAGGATGGCTTCATACTAGTTAAATGGCTAGGGAAATTAAAAATGAGAGATAATAGTAAGTATTAAAGTGCTGTAGAGAAAATGGAACCATCAAATACCACAAGTAGATTTGTAAATTACTGTAGCCATTTTGGAAAACAGTCTTTTAATGTCTCAAAAAACTAAACAAAGAATTCCTATAAATCAACAGTTTTTCTCATAGGTGTACCCAAGAGAATTGAAAACATGACTACACAAAAACTTGTACATGTTTCTAACAGCATTCTTCATTGTGGCCAAAAAAGGGAAACAACTCAGATATACTATTAAAAAATGTTTTATATTCATATAGCAGAATATCTGTTTGGCAAGAAAAAGGAATGAAGAATTAATAGATGCTCTAACATGGATGAACCTAGAAAGCTTGCTAAATGAACAATGCCAGTCACCAGAGACCATGTATTCCACAATATGATTCCAAATTATGAAATGTTCAGAACAGTCAGGTCCAGGGGGACAGAAAGTAGAGTAGTGGTTTTTTCAGTCAAGGGTTGGGGATGAGAGGTAAGACAGAAGAATAAAAATGCATAGTGATTATTAATGTTTATGGGATTTCATTTAGGAGTGATGGAAAGTGATTATGGTGATGGTTGTACAGTTGTATTAATATGTAAAAAACAATTAAATTGTGTGCTTTTAAATGACTGAATTTTATGGTATGTGAATTATATTAGTAAAGCTGTTCTTTGAAAGTCCTAATTATGAAAAAAAATGTTTGGTGTTTTAGTTAATGGTTCTTTATCTCATTATTAATTTTAATCTAAAAATAACAGAATTAGGGTACTTTTTGCCACCTTCACAGTAGTATTAGTTCAAGCAAGAGTTAATCATGTGTGGTAAAATACTGGTTGAAGTTGTATTGCAAACAAGAATTTGTAATGTGAAAATAATATATTCAAGCAGATTGGTGATTACACAGAGGAAAGAGTAGCAAAAAATACTCATAGTTGACAGATTTTTTTTTTTAAGATTTTATTTATTTATGCATACAAGCACTGGGGCACAGGCCAGAGGTGTGGGGGGGTGAGAGGATTCACCACAGAGAGCAGGGAGCAGAACAGGCAGATCATCGGAAGCACACTGCTGAGGGGAGCAGCGGGCACAGCAGGAGAGGTCTGCCGCACCATGTGGGTCCCCCCCTGGCCGGCGGCAGGGATCGAACTCGTGCTGCAGTGGTTGTGGTCTGCCTCATAGTGTGTTGCCTAACCCACTGCGCCACCAGGGAGGCCTAGTTGACAGATTTAGATGAAGAGAGTTCATTAAATTATTATTCGAACTTTATGTTTGAAAATTTTTTAAAAATTAGAATTTTAAAAAAAGTTTTACTTCTTTATTTATATACATTTGACATCAGGCGTAGTCCTCATGGAATTTCTACCACCATTTCACCTATGCACCATCACCTTAGTACCTTCTGCTTTTCCCACCCTCATTTTGATCCCTTTCCCTCCCCATTTCCTGTCAAATGTCTCTGATTTGTCATTGTCTGTTTCTTTTTGTTTTGTTGTGTTGTTTTTGTTGTTGTTGTTCTTATTCTTTTTCCTGATCCCTTATTTAGTTCCCCTATTTTCCTCTTATAAGTGAAGCCATCTGATATTTTTCTTTTTCCTTCTGACTTATTTCACTGAGCATAATCCCTTCTAGCTCCATTTATGTTGCTGCAAATGACATTAGTTTATCTTTTTTGATTGCTGAATAGTAATCTATTGTGTATATATATCATCTCTTCTTGATCCACCTATCTATTGAACATTTGGGTTGTTTCCAAGTCTTACCTATTATATTAGTGCTACAATAAACATAGGTATGCAGGTATCCTTTTGAATTAATGTTTTTGTGTCCTTTGGGTAGATCCCTAGGAGTAGAATTGCCGGGTCATATGGTAATTCCATTTTTAGTTGTCTGAGGAACCTCCACACAGCTTTCCAGAGTGGTTGGACTAGCTGGCATTCCTACAAGCATTCTAAGAGAGTTCTTTTTCACCACATCCTCGCCAACATTTGTTGTTGCTAGTTTTTTTAACATGTACCATTCTTACTGGTGTAAGGTGGTTTTAATTTGCATTTCCCTGATTATGAAGAATGTTGAACATTTTTTCATATGCCTGTTGGCCATTTGCATTTCCTCTTTGGAGAGTTGTCTTTAAGTTCTGCCCATTTTTTGTCTGGATTGTTTTCTTTGTTTTTGTTGAGTCCTGTGAGTTCTTTGTATATCTTATCAGTTGTATGGAGTGCAACAATTTTTTCCCTATCAATGCGGTATCTCTTTGGTTAATGTATCTTTTGCTGTACAGAAGCCTTTTAATTTGATGTAATCCTAGCTGTTTTATCTTTTCCTTCATTTTCTTAGCCTTGGGGAATTAAATCTTTTTTTAAAGATTTATTTATTATTTATGCATACAAGGGCTGGGGTGCAGGCCAGAGGTGTGGGGGTGAGATGATTCACCAGAGACAGAGCAGGGAACAGAACAGGCAGGACCTGAAATATACTGCTGAGGGGAGCAGCAGGTGAGGCAGGAGAGGTCTGCTACTCTTTGTGTTTCCCCTCCCTGGCCAGAGATCTAACTCCTGCTGCAGTGGCTGCATGCGCTTCATAGTGTGGTGCTTAACCTCTTGCTCCACCCGGAAGCTCGGGATGTGTCTTTAAACATGTTACTAAGATGTATATCTTGTAGTGTTTTACCTGTGTTTTCTTCTATATATTTTATGGCTTCAGGTCCTGCGTTCAGTTCTTTTATCCATTTTGAGTTGATTTTTGTGCTTGATGTGAGGTAGTTGTCTAGTTTCATTCTTTTGCATGTGGCAGTCCAGTTTTCCCAGCACCGTTTATTGAATTAGCTATCCTTGTTCCACTGCATATTCTTTGCTACTTCTCAGAGATCCTCTGTCCATAAATGTGTGTCTTTATTTCTGGTTCAATTGGTCTGTGTGTCTGTCTTTGTTCCAGTACATACTGCTTTAATTATTATGGCAAATTAAAATATTTTAAAAATTGGAAAGCCTAAATTTTATATTAAATCTGTTGGTGTCAGGTTAAATGTCACCAGTATTGGCCAGAACCTACAGGAAGTTCATCCTATGGATGCTACCAAGTCACCTGTCACTCAGAAGAAGGAAACACTGCATATATCTTCAGGAAGATGACACTATTTAACCAAGAGGTAGGAAGGCGGATATCTATTCATTAGAACTATTATGTTCAAAGTAAAGATTTTGAAATTTGAAATATTTTTAATTGGAATCCTGGTTACTAGGAAATAGTATAAAGTATTACTGAACTATTTGCTTCATTGAAATACTTGGGAATATTTTACAATAACTATATTTCTAATTCCTATAGATGATATAAATGGTCAGTGAAAAAGAATATAGTGATTAATACCTGCTACATTGCTACTTTATCTTCATAAAAATTATATTAAAGATTTTCTTCCAAGTAATATCTGTAAAGTATTTGAGTGCATCTGTGGAAATGGAAAGAAAAACTGAGGGCTATCTTATTATTCCCCTTTTCTTAAGAGTAGACTGTAAAACAATTTTGCAGTCTCCTCGGTATTATGGAGAAAAATATCATAGGCAGAGGACAGATAATTGCTCTTTAATTGCTAGTCCTTACTGTTGTATGGGTCTGTCCCCTTGGCTTCTAAATCAAATGCTAGAAATGGAAACTGACTGATAAATGATGACTCAGTAACCCAATTAGAAGATGTATATGGGAGCCAGCATGCTGCCATTCATGTTAGGCTGCTGAAGACGGTGCACCCTATTTTCACTGATTATAGGTAGATAATTCCCCTGCCATCCACCTTTGGTTTTGAAGAAGAAAAATTTGCTAGAGAAAGCAAATGCCACAAGCTGTGAGGGCCCAGTCTACCTTATCAAGTATTTAGAAATGAGAACTTAATGTCTCCGATCTCTTCCCCACTCCTCCCCCACATGACTAAAGAGGCCTAGCAAGACAGACCCTTACTGACACCAAAGGAAAGAAGCTAGAAGTTGTGCTGGTTTCTGTTAAAGGAATTTGAATTAAACTGAAGTTAGAAGAAATATAAAAAATGAAAATTAAAATTCTATGGGCTAGAGTTTCTGTTAGTATGAATTTATGTTTCAGGACATATATAATCCTTGATCTGCTGTAACAAGGCAAACCAGTAAGATATTTCTTCATTTTCCCAAAGAGATATGAGAAATAAATTGTATAACATTACATAAATAATATTTATATCTTCAGCATTAGTCTCTTTGTTGTATTCCGCTTATAGATTATCCATGGTTGATTTTTCTGTTCATATCCTGAGTACCTCAGAACTCTCTAGAAGACAAATTAGAATCTGAAGTTGAGCCAAGTGAGGAAAATTGAACAGAATTGGGAAAGCATATACATAAGGAATAAATAGATGGATGGATAAATGTTACTATCCCAAAATTTTAATATATTATTTTTAATTGAAGAATTTATGATTACCCATTCTTAGGGATTATAGGTAACATCAAACTCTTTTGGTTTATTTACTTATGCATACAAGAGCTTGGGGTGTAGGCCAAATGTGCTGGGGGGGTGGTGAGAGGATTCACCAGAAATAGGTAAGTTGACTGAAATACACTGCTGAGGGGAGCAGCGAGCGAGACAAGAGAGGTCTGCTGCACCAAGGGTTAGCTCCTTGGCCTGGGGTTGAACTAGTACTATTGAACTGCCAATAGCTTCATGGTGCTGAAACTCAGCCCGTTGCACCACAAAGGAGGCCCAACATCAAACTCTCTTGTTAATAATAAAGATAATTTATTAGATACCTTCAGTTTATTTTACAGAATTAAAGGTAAATAATACAGATTATGAAAAATTAGTTATTAGATATATTGAGGTCTTTTTAGGAAGTCTTCATCCATTGGCCTCTTCCTTAATTACTTTTACTTTCATGGTCTTATCAGGAAACAGCCTTCAGTATAAATGACAATAACCAGATTTCATCATGTTGAATGACTAGCTACCAATTATGGAGCATATTATTGAATCATTTATAGGTTCTCTCATAAGAGTCCTTTCATCATAAGCTTGTCCCTGTGAGATATGTATATTATTTCCTTTTTCAACTGAAGTAGGGATTAAATGCTTTAACTTGAGAGTCAAGACTTGAAGAGAGACATATGAATACAGTATCTTTTTCTCTTCATTACACCAACATTTGGCTCTGAAAAAAAAAAAAAGAATTAAGTCCTGATTTGGCTTCGTTTTTATGATCTCCAATTTTTAATCTACATTTTCAGATTTTATTTTCCTAATTTCCATTATTTTACTTGTGTTTACAAAGATTAGCTTAACTTTGATATTAAAAAATTTCTTTTACCTTACAATTTTTGTTCTAACAAATTCTTTGGTTGTCTTTAAGTATCTCTGAATCTTGTTTTTACTTGTCTAGTTTGATTATCACCTTTAAAATCCTTTGCAAATATAGAAATTTAGTTATAAGAAGAGCAATGCTTGAATTAGCTGATACATGAATGAATATAACTGTTTATATAAAACAACTGCTTTTCAGTATAATTTTAGGTTTTATTGAATTTATCCATTACTTTTTTGGTACATAAAAGGAGTAGTTTTTCTTGCTTTTCTTCTAAAATTAAAATGACGTATTTATATTTTAAAGATAACTCCTAAGTCAAGATGTATAATTTTTCATTTACAATTAGAAAAATGAGAGTCGTCAACTTACTCAGATCCAGTACACCGCCTGGCCTGACCATGGAGTCCCTGATGATTCAAGTGACTTTCTGGATTTTGTTTGCCATGTACGAAATAAGCGGGCTGGCAAAGAAGAACCTATTGTTGTTCACTGCAGGTATTCTATTTCCTGTTTTTATGACTAATAGCTGAATAGATACGTCATTTTTAAAACAGATTATGCATTTTACTTCATCCTTAGGTTGTGACTCATTATAAAGGAGAGAACTCAAAGCTGTATATTTAAGTTAGAAGACAGATTCAGCATATGATTGACAAACTTTAACATATGAGTGAAAAAAATACATTACTGTACTCCTTAGAAGTTTGCCTTTTTCATTGAACCTCTCAAAAATTGGGATACATCTAATAACTGGTGGTACGTTAGATTTGATGAGCTATAATATTACAGCATTAGTTTACAGTCTAAGGTTTAGAATTTCCCCTCCCCAGCACAGTGTTCTTTCCTGGCTAGAGGGCTGTCTGAGGATAGTTAATGAGTGCACTCACCTGACTTGGAAAGGGCTAACCTGATGCCCTCTCTGCATATATACTTCTTCTAAGACTTCGTGGTGAATAGTTTCAGACCGTCCTCCCTTCGTTTCAGACTCTGTCCCTCTAAAAGGGCCAAATACAGTGACTCCAACCTTTGCTGCTGCCAACCCAAAGATTTGGAAACAGAAATTATTTTCTCCCTATCCTTGCCTCTTCTGTGACTAAGTGATTTTATTCAGATGTTTTATGATATTTCTAATTCTTAAACTTTCCAGCACTTTTTAAGAGTACTTTCAGACTATCTAAAGATTGTAAACTAAATATTTGAAAGGCAAAAGGACTGGCATGGTGAATACATTTGACTAGTTCATGCCCTAAGTCTCAAATACTACTTTATCTTCATTCACAAACAATATTTCAAAAACTTGTTCATAACTAGCTCAATGATAAGTTTATCAAAATTAAATTTACTTTTTAAAACTGATTTATTTGAATGTATAAAATATTGCTGATTATTGAAATTCTGTTGTCTTTTAAAGGGTTATTACTCCAATAAACTTCTGTTTTTGTATTTTAAAATCTGAAATATTTTGAAATTATATTGTTATAATTAACAGTAGGGAGGGGACAGATAAAAACATTTACTCTTTATTAGTGATTTTTTTTCTAGTTGGCTTGCTACCTTTATAATATAGACTATTATGATGAAGTTGTTCTGCTATATTGTGATTCGGTATTTTAATTTTCTACACCAATGCCACAAGACTTTTTAGCAGAATGGTATCAGTAAGACCTTGCTCTAAAAAGACTTTGTCTTTTTTAGTGCTGGGATTGGAAGAACTGGGGTTCTTATTACTATGGAAACAGCCATGTGTCTCATTGAATGCAATCAACCTGTTTATCCACTAGACATTGTAAGAACAATGAGAGATCAACGAGCCATGATGATACAAACACCTGTAAGTAATATTTCATGTACAAGTGTGTATTTGCAATTGGAGATTTTTATTATCAGTGTATATTTTAAAGCATATTTTTATCTTGGAATTCCCCATCAAGAGATAGTTAGAGCCAGATCTGACCTACCACTTGTTCTTATAAATAAAGTTTTATTGGCACACAGTCATGCTCATTTGTTTACTTATTATTTATGGTTGCTTTCACACTGTAATAACAGAGCTGAGAAGATTACAACAGGCATCATCTGATCTAATACAAAACCTAAAATACTTACAGTCTGATCTTTTACAGAAAATGTTTGTCCGCACCACTTGAGCATGTTAATTCTGAGTCCTTAAACAGGCACAAATTTAACTTTTCATATAATATTTAGTCAAGTGGAATGCTGAGCTAATACATTGATAATATCCCTGAACTAGATAATCTTGATAGCTCTGCTGTCAGTCAAACAGCTGTAGTGAAATCACCTTTTCTTTTTTAACACAAAAATGGAAATTATAACAACTAAAAATTGATAGAACTCAAGCTAATTTATTATGTATTCTAGAATTATTTTGAGCTATCTTCCAGAAATCAAAAGACAAATCATGAAATTTTAGAGTTACTGTTAACACTATTTGTATACTAAGCCATTGTGAAATGTTAGCATTGTTGATGGTAATAAGGTTATTGAAGAGAATTGACATATGTGACCTGGTAAGTGCCTCTCATTTTTTGAGTTTTTCATTATGGAAAATTTCAAATATTCAAAAAGTAGACAGTGTACTAACCGCTATTTTGAAATTCCAGACCCAATATTTGCCATGTTGTTTCATATGTTCTGCCACCTACTCTCCCATATTTGAAGCAAATCCTAGACATTATATCATTTTGTCTGTAACTATTTTAGTGCGCATATCTAAAAGAGGAATATTTTTGCTTCTAAACAAAGCCCAATACCATTATCACTTTTAAGTTTAGTTAACAATAATCATTTGATAATATTCAAATTTCCAGTGATCTCAGAAGAATCATCTTTTTTCCTTTTAGAACACATCCCTTTAAAGTTTGATGTATATAAGAATTTTACAGCCATCATTTCTAGCAAATTTCTTTCCTACCATCCTCATTTGCCTCTGACCCAGCCTTAGGCAAGCACTAATCCTTCTGTTTCTATAGATTTTTCATATGAATGAAATAATACAATTTGGTCCTTTGTAATTGACTTCTTCTAGTTAGCATAGTATGTAAAGTTTATCTATTCTGCAAGCATTTGTTAGCACTCCATTCCCTTTTTTTTAATGTCTTTTTTATTGCTGAATATTATTTCACATTTTGTTTTATCATCTGGACATTTGGATTGTTTCTACTTTGAGGCTATTATAAATAATGCTGCTGTGAACATGTGTAATACATTTTTGTTTAAACAGGTTTTCATATCTCTTGGTTATACTAGCTCCGTGGGTGGAATCGCTGGGTCTTATGGTTAAATTTTTAATTTGTTGAGAAACTGCCAGATTGTTTTCTAAAGCAGCTACACCAATTTGCAATTCATCTGGCAGTGAATGAGGATTCAGTTTTCTCCATAGTATCGATACTTCTCTGTCCTTTTTAAATGTTGGCATTCCTACAGAACACAAAGTGACATCTTACTGTGGTTTTGGTTTACAGTTCCCAACTAATATTATCTTTTCATGTACTTATTTATTTATAGATATTCTTTGGAAAAGTGTCTATACAAGTCTTTTACTCTTTTCCATTTTTGGGGGGGTCATTTTATTTTTGGGTTGTAAGAGTTCTTCATATTTTCCGAATATAAATCCTTTATACATCTATGATTTGAGAATGTTTTCTTCCATCCTATCTATTCACTTTCTTGATTATATCATTTGAAACACAAAATTTGTCTTTTTTAATCACATGCTATTGGTGTCATATAAAAAGAAATCATTTAATTAACGGTCACAAAGACATACTCCTATTTTCTTCCAAGAATTTTATAGTTTACCTCCCACATTTCAATGTCTGATATATTTGGAGTTAATTTTGGTTTGAGATAAGTTTCCAATTTTACTCTTTTGTATGTGAATGAGTTGTCACAACCCCAATTGTTGAAAAGACTGCTATTCACCAATAACTGTCTCTGGGTCCCTTATCAAAAATCAGTTGACCGTCAATGTAAGGGTTTATTCTGGACACTCAGTTCTTTTCTTTTTTTTTTCTTGGTGGGGTTGAGGAAGAGTGGACTGTCATAGGGATGTTTAAATGAGTAAGTGCCAAGGACACACAGTTCTTATATGAAAATAATAGAGGCAGTCTTTCTCTGTTTCAGCCTCTATATCTATTATTAACCCTAGTAGCATACTGTCTTGATTATTGCAGGTTTATGATAAAAGTTGAAATCATGAAATATGACTCTCTCAGCTCTGTTTTTTATTTTTAAACTGTTTTGGCTATTTTGAGTTCCTTGCATTTCCATATGAATTTTAAAATCAGTTTGTCCTCTGCAAAAATAAAGCAAGATTAGGTATTACATTGAATCGCTAGTTCACTTTGGAAAGTGTCACCATCTTAATGATATTCTGTCTTCCAAACCATTAACATAATATAATGCCTTTTCATTTATGTCTTCTTCAATTGGACTACTTCTTACAGTTTTTACTATTCAACTCTTGTACTACATTTATTAATTCTTAAATTTGAAGGTCTTTTCGGTGCCCTTCTAAGTTTATTTTCTTTCATTTTAAGTCTATTCTTTGCTGGGATGTTGATATAAAATTTACTCTGTTTATTAATCATCTTTCTCACAACCTTATTGAAATCGTTTATTACCTAACTGTAACAGTTTTCTGTGTATGAAACTGGATTTCTTATGATTCTTTGTATAGAAGATCATGTTATCTGCATGTTACATGTTATCTGCAAGATCATGTTAGAGATAATCTACTTTTCTCTCTTTTCAATATAGATTCCCTCTCCACTTTTTTTCTTCCCAGTTCCTTCCCCTCACTTCTCAGTGTCCTACCACAATATTAAATAGGAGTTGTGAAGTCTATTAAATAAATGTTGTGAAGCCAGAATACCATGTCTTTTTCCTGCTCTTAGGGGCAGGCTTTTAGTTTTGACCAGCCTGTTAGCTTTTTCATAAATACCCTTTATCAGATTGAGGAATTTCCCTTTGTTACTAGTTTGTTCAGTATTTTCATAGCTGTGCCAAATGCTTTTCCTGCATCTATTGACATGATCATATGTTTGTTTGTTTTTTTATTTTATACTATTAACATATGGTGTATTACACTGATTGATATTTAGATGTTAAACTAACCTTGCATTCCAAAGATAACTCCTATTTGGACATGATGTATAATTCTTTTTATTTCTAATTGCTGTAAAATACACTATGTAAAATTGGCCATCTTAACCATTTTTAAGTGTACTGTTCAATCATGTTAGGTATATTCACACTGTTGTATAACCAATTTCTGGAACTTTATCATGTCCAAAAGTAAAATTCTACAACAATGAAAAATAACTTTCTCTTACAGACACTGGCAAACACCATTTTTTTTTTCCATTTCTATTACCCAGACTAGTCTAGATAGCACAAATAAGTGAAATCATACTGTATTTGCCTTTTTATGGCTGACTTTAATTCACTTAGCTAAATATCCTCTTTCTAAGGCTGAAAAATACTTAATGTGTTTCTATACCACATGTTTATCCTGTCATCTGTCAATGGACATTTGGATTGTTTATACCTTTTCACTATTATGAATATGCTGCTGTGAAGGTGGACATACAAATACCTCCTTAAGACCCTGCTTTCAGTTCTTTAAGATAAATACACAGAAGTCAGATTGCTGGATCATATCATACATAAGTAGTTTTTAGTTATACAGTTTGTGTAAAATTCAAATGTGGTCCATGCATTTTGATTGGTTTATATGTCTTCTGAATCTTTTTAATATATAAATTCCTCCTACATCTCTTCTTTTTTTCTTTGCAGTTTATTTGATTTATTTTATTTGACCAGGTTGGTTGTGCTACACAGTTCCTCACAGTCTGGATTTTGTTGATTGCAAAATTCCCAAGGTGGTGTTCTTTGTATATTCTGAAGGTGGTAAATAGATCTATAGGATTGAGCAATTTAAGTGGTATTAGTTTATTCTATCAGAGGCATATAATGTCAGATTGTCTTTCTCTTTGTGGTGTTAACCACACCTGAATGATCAAAGCATCATTAGTTCATTGGACTTAACGACAGATAATATTCTGAAATTCCTTCTTTATTTAACCAGCTCAAATGCTTCTTTAAAGAGAAATTTCTCATCTACTCTTTGGTTAATCAGTGGTACAATCTATGCAGGAAAGATAAGATAATCTCTTAATACTTTACCTTTATTTACAAGTTTTTGATATAACGAGTTGGCTCACTTGCCTTTTGGTTATTGCTTTTGTTTTAGTATTATTTTGTAATCATGACTTAAACATGTGATTTTTAACATGTGATTTAACATGATTTTAAACATGTGATATTTATCAACACATTATAGTTCTTTTTCTTGTTGCAAATTTTCTTATTTTTGGTCAGTGAGAACCTATTCAGTTTGGTTCTTGAGTCTTTTTTTCAAGTCCCTACTAAGTTTGATAAATCCTTGTCAGTAAAGATTTTCATGTTCCCAGCTTGTACATTTCTTCCCACAAATTTAGTATTTCCTCCCACAAATCCTGGTTCTTTTTATTGAGAAATTGTTTTAGGGACACCTTCTGAATACTAGAGCTTTTTATTACTCTTAGGTTAGTATTCGTCTTTAGAAATCCTCAGTTGCCAGAAAACTTTCGAGTTAATACCAAACTTCCAATACATATGCAGGACAAGTGTGTTTACTTAACGTCTTTTACCTTACATCTTCACCTCCTTTCTTCTTTAATAAGAAAGCTTGTTCTCTGTATTAACCATAAGGAAAGACTTAATCCAAGTTCTCATTTGTTTTATTTCATTTTATACAGCAGCAGTCTCAAAATTGTGAAATATACCGTAATCACCAGCAGTGTGGTGACTGGAAAGCATTTTCAATTTTTTTCACTGTTCTTTTTGCTTTTTGGATATATTGAATGAGAGATAGACAGTCAAATTACTACTTCAGGTTACTTTGAAACAGCTACTTTCTATGTGGTTATTCCTTGAATTACATATACACGCTGATTTGTTTTGTGCTATTTTTAATTTATGGAGATCTCAAAAGTAAATATTCTAATTGTCAGATGTATTGTTATGATTCCAAAGTAAAATCTTTAGAAGAAGGTTGATTATTCAATCAAATTTTAGTTTCTACCTTGCTCCTGCACTCTATTCCCTAATTTCTTTTATAGGAAACTATTTTAATGATTTATCCTTCAAAAAAACTATTCTTACCTTTCTTTTTAAACATATACTGAGATAAATAACGGCATCATTGTATTCCCACCTTTCTTTTATAAAGGTAATATGCTCTATGCACTTTTTCTAATTTGATTTTTTTAACAGAATAATCCAGAATCATTCTTTTTTTTTTTTTAAAGATTTATTTATTTATGCGTACAAGCACTGGGGTACAGGCCAGAGGTGTGGGGGGGTGAGAGGATTCACCACAGAGAGCAG
>JAGFMF010011399.1:384560-403335 GCA_019455555.1 Galemys pyrenaicus
CAGCGGGCACAGCAGGAGAGGTCTGCCGCGCCATGTGGGTCCCCTCCCTGGCCGGCAGCAGGGATCGAACTCGTGCTTCAGTGGCTGCGGTTTGCTTCACAGTGTGTTGCTTAACCCACTGCGCCACCTGGGAGGCCCCAGAATCATTCTATAATAGTCTAAAGAATTTTATTCCTTCCCTCCTTTCCTCTCCCACTAAGTAATATTCCACTGTGAGGATGTACCACAGATTACTCACTTAATCCTTTAATGATGAAAATTTGGGATATTATCACTTCTCTTAGTATAAATAATTTAGCAGTGAAAGCCTCTCATGAGTATATGTTTTCAATTTTTTTTCCTATTTTTTCTTTTGGGTGATTTCCTAGAAGTGAATTGCTTGGTTAGTAGGTAAATTAGCTTAATTTTGTTACATGCTGCCCAATTCACACCATAGAGATGGCAATATTTTATATCCCTGCTAGAAAACTGTTGAGTTTTACAAACAATGTTATCAGTTTTGTTTTGTTTTTTTTTGCCATACTGTCAGTGAAAAATGATTTCTCTGTAGTCTTATTTTGCATTTCTTTTAAAAGCAAGCCAAGTGGGATGTTTATCTTTTTTCCAGTTTTTCTCATAAATTCTTTTTTATATTTTATTTTTCAGAGTCAATACAGATTTGTATGTGAAGCTATTTTGAAAGTTTATGAAGAAGGATTTGTTAAACCCTTAACGACATCATCAAATAAATAAGAAAGCAAAAAGTCTGGAATATGTGTTGGAAAACTGCTTTCCATTTTATTCACTGTGCCATAATACTGCTTGCAGGAAATGGCATCTCAACAACAAAAAAATGAAGAACTCACAAAAACTGAAAACTTCAGCACTTTTGCACTTTATGTTTAAAAAAATGTCACTCTCTCAAAAATCTATAACTGATGTGTTTGAAGACTATTTCATGCTTTGCTCCGAACAAATAGTGAATAACTGAGTATGTTCAGGGTAATTTATGAAATTCTGTGGTGGTGCCATGCAGTCCCCTTCTGGTAGAATTGCAACAAACAAGGCTCAGAATTCTCATCATCTCTGTTATACACCTATATCTTGAAAGCAAAAAGAAGTAAACATCAGGAGTCAGCTCTGGTGTTTTCCAGTGATTCATGTACTTACTATGCTGATTACCAGATTTTATTTTTTAAATTTTAGCAATATCATTCTCAATATTAGCCAATACACTGCCTATGGATGCAGCACATCTTTCCCCAAACTTCCCCTGTAGAGACCTGCTGTTGATAAGAAGAAAGGTGGAATTTGCTTTTCCCAGGAAATGCTGCAGATTGTCCATTTACCAGCATCTTATAGAAAGTATAAATATGAATCTACAAATTTTCTTGGATTTAATAATGTAACTTATATTTATCATAAGGTTGGCTTATTCCAAATCATGTGATTTCACATACTTGATGTAAAGGAATGCATGCATTGTGTCTTAACCCCTTAAGTGCCTTGAGACGTCTCTGTATGTCTAATGAAAAGGCACTCATTTTGACCCCACTAGGAGGTATGTATGTATATTATACATTTACATTTTTATGCATTTTGAATGAGTTCACTTTTTTTAAAATAACTTCTTGTATTAAGGGTTAGTCAGTCAAAGAAGGGTAAGGAGAATTTTTTATCAATCCCTGCATTTTGCCATCAGCAGCAGAGACACTTTGTGTTCTACTGAATGAGCAGTCTGCTGCTATGCAGTGGTTCAGTATCTGCACGTTGTTTTCCTGAGATACGAGGGTTACAGTTTAGCAGCTCAATTTAAGATGTTTTATTCTTCCAATTTTCATATTTATTTTATCTCTAATTTAGAAATGGCATCTAATAATGCACATTAAAGTGAAACATATTGATAACTTTAAGCTAAAGGTAGAGCAGTTACTTGTGGTTTATTTCTATCACTATTACTCTTCAGCATTCAGTTCAGTTCAGTCAGGCATTGTTCATACTGGTTTCTTGCTTGGGATCCTTCAAATGAGAAATGAAGCATTACTAATTTCCAAAAGTAATCCTCAATAACTAAAGTGAGGGTTTTCTTGACATTTTTATGTACAATTAAATTACTACAGTCTGTATGTACTTACTAAGTTATAAGCATGTTAATACAGAAAGTTTTAATTGTCCACCCTGATGAGGAGGTGATTACCATTAAGGATGTGTATTTTCCTCTTCAGGTTTTAAAAAAAATTTTCAGTCTACAGAGAGATAGAACTTTAAAATTGCCCTGTTTCAGTATAGTGGAAATTTGCTCATCTATTGAAGTGTTATACCACACAATTATTTTATATGGATTATGGTTAAAATAGGTTCATTTACTAGTGATTTATGAATATTTCTGTATAGTCTTGATAAAATTTAGAATTGAGTAGTAGATATTTTGGAATGCCATTTAATACGATGGGTAAAATGTACATTTAAAAATACTAAGTATAATCTACATGATATTATTTCAGATATTCAAAATTCATAATAATAAATTTTAGGAAGTTAAGTTCCTAAACACTATAGCAAAGATACCAAATAAATTATTGTATTAAAATATTTTTATTTTAAGGTTTTTTTTTTTTTAAAGAGAAAACTAAACATAACCTTTATGTCAAAGAGAAATTCTCTTAATCTGTTTCGGCATTTCACAGTCAAGACAGTATAAGATAATATAAATAACTATAATCTTATTTGAACATTCCATTCTCTACTAACAGATAAATACAATTTAGGCTGCTATTTGAATCATGATAAGTTGAAAAGTGAAACCATTTTAGGGGTCTGCATAATTAATAACTGCTTTGGAAGCTATTTTTCACCTGAATTAAAAAAGAAAATTTGTTCCAACTTTATGTACCAAATGTGGACAAAATTCACGAAGTGGATAAAAAAGTTAGAGTTGTATAGATGTAAGCAGACAAATGAGATGGTTCTTTAATTTCATTTAGATATTTGTTTACACTTCTGAGATTAACTCTAATAATTTGTTGGCAATGAGCACTGCTGCCTTTTTATCATTAATGCCAGTCTTTAAATGATAATATATTAGATGTTTAGAATTAAATTTGAATTTATTACATATGAATTTTTCATCTGGGAGCAACCCTGTCATTATTTTTATGTACAGAAAAGATCCTTTTCAAAAAGGCTTATTTACTAGCATCTTAAAAGTAAAATAAATTATCCTTAATCATTTCTTGAAAAGGATATGCTAAGTACGCTTCCCATTTCACCCAACAGATAAAACTATCCATTACCCCTGAGAATTTTTTAACCTGCTTATCAATATAATTAGGGTTCTAGAAATAACTCTAGCTTTAATACACCAGGTAGTTCTAGATTCCATTCATATCAATGTAATAGTATAATTTTTAAAAATATGCCAAATTTCTGGTCTTTAAACTACTCACCTCCTCCTGCTACCCTTCCCCACCCCCCCCCCNCTCCCCTCCTCCTGCTACCCTTCCCCCCCCCCCCCCCCACACACACACTCTCTCTCTCTCTCTTTTTCTCTCCCCCCCTCTCAAGAAATCAATGCTGACTTATTCTGACAAGTGGAAATAGATATTGGTAAATCAGTGGGACTTTTTTAAATGCTAAGAAATGTGAAAATCCTTCCTCTGACTTAGGATGGTTTTATAATGTTCATTTCAAATATTTTATTGAGCATCTGATTTGTGTCAGCACTTTGTATATAAGATGAAAAGTATTTTGGAATAGACTTTACATTCACAAGAAAAATTGGTATTTGTTTAACCAGTGTGTCCATTCAAAATAGAAGCAAACAGCTATATTATTTCCTTTGTATGGCCTGTTGTTACACATGGAAGGGTGGAGGGGATTAAAGAAAAAATTTATAAATAAAAACTGAGGGCAAAAGGTTTGTTAAGCCATTAAGACAGTTGCTTGAAGGTTTTAAGTACTGACATCCATACACTGAGATACTTTTGTGAGTTTAGTATATGCGTCATACACAAAGACTAACGCTAACACACTGAGGTAAAGGATTATTTTAATTATAGAATTGTTTATAATCTGTTCTCAGATCTGATCAGGTCTAATCAGGTATTTAAGCAAAAGTTCTCTAGCAGTACCATAACTTGAGAGCTGAAAGCAACTTCAAAGATCTTACTCCATTTCACCTTCTATTAATATAGGCGATGTATATGAATATCATAAATTCTTGTGAATTTTAGTCCGTTTCAGCGCAAGAATTATACTCAGGCAGTGTTTTTACTTAGTAATTATGAGTACCTTAGATGTTACTTAATTTAGGAAACAAGTGGCTTTTTAAAAGTGATCCTAATTAGGACCTTTGACTCAGTTTGCTAATCATGCTTCCCTAATAGGACATAAGCTTTTGTAAAGTATTTATGCTGATATACATGCAGTATGAAAAACATTCTGAAATGCAAATTAGAAGACTAACTTTTAAAAGCACTTAAAACATAGAACTAAGATTTAGAGTATATGTCCACTTATAATCAAAATATGTTCATGTGAACATGTAGTGTAATTAAAGCATTACTTGTTTTATAATACTATCAGAAAAGGAGAAGGAAACAAAAACTTTTAATAATGTCCTATTTAATGTCTGTGTTTGAATATTTAAGATGTTCTGATGGTAAGGTTGCCAAAGTAGTTTGAATTCATAAAAATTATTTATACCACAATAATGTGGAATATTGTTTACATCTCTTATTTTGTAGTAATTATATTGTAGTTCAGGTAAATTTGCATTTAAGTCACTTAGAGTAAATACATTATGGTAAATATTTGTTGGAATAAATGTCTCTTAATAATATGACAAGACAAAGATAAATTATGCCAGAGCTTGCTTTTATATAAACTACCACATCAACAACGTTAACTACATTATATTAACATTGCTTACTCTATACATTTGTTTCAAGTGTCCCACCACAGTTTCTGGAATCACTTTGTGTGTGTGTGCAGTGGTGTTTCCTCCAAGTAAAATAGTTTTGTTAGTGAAACCCACTGGATTATTTTTAATCGAATATCAGAATATTGATCTGTTAGCAAATATTTGTTAGTGTTTTAGTGTGATGGTCACAATACAAATTGTAGCAAGTGTTTTATCAAATTCTTTGAGAATTGTATAGTTGCAAAGGAATTTACAAAATAAATGTATTTGAGGGCTAACTGATATTAGGTAATTTCAGCAATTGTATAAAGAGCCCATGAAATTAATCCTTAAATTGTAGGGTTCAAATTGTTTATTAGTGTCCGCAACATGATTTTTTTATTTCATACAGACTTCATTCCTTAGTAGCAATTACTACCATAAGTCTTTGAATGTTGTCAAAAACAAGCCCTATTTATCAGAAATTGACATTTTATTTTTATAATCTTGGTGAAGTTGTAGGTAGATCTTAAATTGTTACTTTGTTTCCGTATCTAAATTTGCTGCTATTTATTTATATGTTTTTTCTATTGCAGTTTACTGTTAATTTCTGAAGTTTTGTGGTCATTTTTATTTTAATAATCCAAGCTAAATGGACACTCAGAAAAAGTCTACTGGGGTGCAATCCATCAGCATTGACTAGCTATAATTCAGTGCATAAGTCAATTTCGTTTTTCAATTTACAGAGTGATTTGCAATATTGCAAAGTTTAAAGACTACCAATTTAGGTGGGAATTCTGATGCTTAATTTCCTGAAACCTTTAAATTTTCCAATACAAGGATAAAGATGATTGAAAACCTTGTTACATGCATAAAAGTTTCAGTTCAACACTGTAGAATTTTCCCATCTATTGCTGTGCAAGTGGTATAGAAAATATTTTTCTATTGTCTAAAGAATGAGACTGTTAACTTCTTTTACTTCATTGTTTAAAAAAGAAAATGTTTGTATGTCTTTAATGCTGTAAAGAAAATGAATGTATCTTTCAAATGTTACTAGAAAATTATGACTTGATTTTAAAGATACTCTTTAAAAAAGAGTCAGTGAAGAATTGAAAAGAAGGGGAAAAGAAAGAGTGTTCTCCATTATAAAAATGCAGTTGTAGAAGAAAAATGAATTTTTTATTACAAACAAGAGTAATCATTGAAGCATATTTCAAAATTCATTCTTTTTCACTTTTAACAAGTTGAAAATTTCAAGGAATTTTGTGCATACCATTTTTAATTGTAAAATAACTGAATTATTTTGGAGTATGGAAAGGTATTTGGGTATGAGGGTAAATGTTCTGTTGTATTTGTTTACCATGAAGGAAAGTTCTCAGGCTTTGTCACTGGCAGCCACGAATGAGGACATTATTGTGAGTGTGACTTTGAGGAAGCCAGAAAACTGCCTAAGATTCACAACAGTAATGTGCAGAGGGCGTTGACAGAGCAATGATTTTGCCTTTTTATTCTCAGTATCTTCAATAGTAAGACCACTAAGCCCAATTCTGATTTATACCAGTGGTGTCTTACATGCTTAAGATTTGTTCATTCAACTGAACAAAAAGCAAAAACCCTATATCTAAACCAACTTCTCTAGGCATGATTAACTTACTCAACAGTTTCTTTCAAATGTAGTGTTTTTATCACTCATTAATTTTGACTCAATGGGGCCTTCAACATTTTAACTCCTGTTTCCATTCCTCCAATTTTTTAGAAAAATCATTTCCCCTTTACAGTAGAGTCACTAAAATCTTTATGGTAAATACCTTAAACAACTATAAGATGCTAATTTCCCTTCACTAACTTTTGTTCCAGTCGTGGAAGGATCAGTGTCAGCCTTCCTCAGGTCCAGGTGTTTTCAAAGTTCAGAAGGTATTACTTGTGATAACCTTAACTAAAAAAAAAATGCCACGTTCTAAAAGAAATTATCATCATAAGACCATCAAGGAGACTCAGCCTGCTTACGGTCGCAGACCCCAAATAGGTGCTGATTTATGGTTTCCTCAAGTCCACTATGGTTACTATTAAAGTCATTTTACCTTTTATTAAAAGAAGCCTTTTTGTTACTACTATTGAATTACAGTGTTCTAGTTATTTGCCTTTACTAGAAAAGAAAATTTCAGCCCAATTCTGGGATTCTGTGGCACCTGTCTTTTTCTATCCTGCAGGGAGTTAAAATTATTCATTCTTTGTTACAGTCTGTAGTGTAGGTCAAAAATTTCAATGCTAAAATTATTTCTTGAATTTCAAATAGTAGCACTTTATTTCATACTACTGAGTTGATACATAAAAATCTATCCTAGGAGTTCTATAAATTTGGGGGAAAATTAATGGATTAGTATGTAGAGCTCTTTGGATTAGACCCAAATTTAAATGCTTTAAAGTGATCTTTTGATCATTTGATATTTTAAAAATTACTTGTGTGATTTTTAGCTTTGCTTTTTTTTTTTTTTTTAGTTTAGTACAATAAAAGCTACCCAAACAACTGTCTTGCTGGACTGAGTTATCTCAGCTAGCTTCTACCATGTTTGGTTTACTATAATTGTTTCTGCTTTGTAGTTTTGTACATTATGAGAATATGTGGAAATCCAATTGTTTTGAGTTTGCACCTAGGGGTTAAGTCAGTGCACCACAAGTAATTTGAAGGGGAAATTCCTGACACTATATCTATGTCAAAGAGCAGAATATATGAAACTAAAAGCAGTTTACATTAAACTGTTTTCATTTTCTATCACTAGAATGTATGCGCTTAAAAAATAAAAACTGTCCAACCCAGTATTTCTACAGTATCAGATATTACACTTAGAATCCATGTTATAGTCTTTCAAATAAGAAAAGCTAGTCTGCATTTTCTAAAATATAGGCCTAATTTTAGGACAGATAGTTTCTATGTGTTCATCAATGATCATTTTATAATAGTTTAAAAATAATTATTTCTAGGTAGAGGGTGTTTTAATTGGGATTTTTCTTTCTTGTAACAGGTGCTATATCTAAATATGAAAGGTGAAAGTCACTTATTTAAAAGCTTTGTTAATTTCCTAATTCAAATATAGTTTTCCGGTTCTGCTGCCATTTCAGGTTTGATTGTACTTACAGAGTTAGCCCACTAGTGTTTTAAACACTTTTCTCCCCATTTCACAAAAATGTTTCTTTCCATATGGTTTGTTCCCACAATTAAGGAGGCAAAGAAGTATAAGGTTTATTTAAAATGTATAGTCTTGAATTTGGTCAACACTGGATAATTTAAAATCATCACTATGCATTTGTCACTGCAACTTACTGTATGCTTGAAAGTCCTTGTGTGTTTGTCTTAATTACAGTGAAAAATTAGAATTACTGTAATTCATGTACAAAACATCTACAAATACTAACAGCAAATGATGAAATGCTGATTTACATTAAAACTTTTAGTCTAAGCAATTTATGTCATGTGAAATATTATGTTTTTGTTGGCCGTATTTCATTTTGATTGAGAAATAGTCGTTCAGGTACAAACGTGAAAAAAACTCTAGCTGTGACTTAATTGTTCAACTGCAAAATAAAGATGAGCTTTAGTAATTTAAAGCATAGAAGTTTTGAAGATTATTTTATGAAAGTTTATGTTTGGGCTTTTCTTACAATGGTTATATTCATTAATGGGTTATCAGAAGGGACTAGGAAAATGCTTCATGGGATTTTTAGTTCTAGAATTCACATAATAATTGGCATGGGGTTGGTGAGAGTAACAAAGGATCTGACAGGAATTTAGAAGATAAAGAATGTCTGAGGAGACTCTCCACTGTGGTAGCTACTTGACTCTTCTTTCCTCAGCACCATCCCCACTACCTCAGAATATAAGACAGTGCCAATCAAAATAAAGCTTTCTGTATGTGAAGTCAGCTTGTCCCCAATGTAGGCATCCTATTTCTCATCCGAAAGAAAATAATTTATAAGAAAATATAAACACTTAGCTAATTTCATATTTAAAAATAAGCAAGAAAATATATATTACATGCCTCTATATATATGATAATAAAAATTGAGAGAATATAACAAATTCAAGAGGAGCTGTGAAGCCTCTTCCCCATACACCACCCCAAAGACTAGCTCCCTCAAACCTATGGCAACCTCTGTTAAATTTCTTGTATTGGGCCTCCCTGGTGGCACAGTGGGTTAAGCAACGCACTATGGAGCAAACTGCAGCCTCTGCAGCAGGAGTTCGATCCCTGCAGCTGGCCAGGGAGGGGACCCACATGGCGCAGCAGACCTCTCCTGCCTTGCCCACTGCTCCCCTCAGCAGTGTGTTTCAGTCAGTCTGCCTGTTCTGCTCCCCGCTTGGTTAATCCTTTCACTGCTCTGACTCTGGCCTGTACCCCAGCTCTTGTATGTATAAATAAATAAATCTAAAAAAAGAAGAACCACATTTCTTTTATTTTCTTCTGGTGGCAGTGTGGGGGTTAGGGAGGAAGGGAATGTATGTATACGCTTGTGTATACATACACATTTTGTTTATGCCAAGGGGAATTGACACATGTATTTTTCAAGTTGGTTTTTCATCATGGAAATAATTCCATGTCAGCATATTCATATACCACATCCTTTTTAATAACTGCCTAGAACTCCATCATGGGACTACCCTAATTTATGTCTTGATCAAAACTTATGTCCAATTTGTACTGTATAAACAATGCTGCAATGAACATCCTTACACAAATATGTTCATTAGTCACTGCTGGTATGGTCTGGTAAATTTCTGCCTGTAGAATTGTTTATTATTAATAAATATTGTCTAATGTACTTGGAAAAGATACCAGTTTATGCTTCCACCAAAGCATATGGGAATGTTTCCCCATATTCTTATTAGAACTGATAGCAATTTATTTGATCATAATAAGTGAAGTATCTTATTTTGAAGTTTTAATTTATATAATTCTTTTGTAAAGAGGTTAAGTAGATTTTCATGGATATATTCCTTATTTTTTTGTTCACTAAATATATTGATACCTTGCTTATTGTATGTCAGGCTATTTAAGTTTTATATGAGATTTTAGAAATTAAAGAAATTAGTCATTTGTCAGTCTTATGCTGTAAGTTACAAAAAAATTTTGCTTAGAGTGTTGTCTTTGATTTTACTCTGTTTGATGAATAGGGAATGTACATACATACACATTTTGTTGATGCCAAAGGAACAATATATTTTGCATCTTGCTTTTTCATCTTGGAAATACTTCCATGTCGACACGATCAAGTCTACGCATTCTTTTTGATCATTGCTTAGTACTCCATTATATGGATACAATTTAATGTCTTGACATTTTTAATACTTGTGCAAACAATTGCATCAGTCTTCTTAATGACTTCTGAATTTGAGGTATACCTGCAAAAGCTTTTTCTAATTCCTGTGACATTCTATGTGTGACTGAAGCTTTTTTAACCATCATCCAAATAATTCAGTAGACAAGTACTCTTCTTTCTACTCTTAATTTTTATCTTGCTACTACTGACTGCCCTCAGTCACATTTGAACTATTTTAGTTCCATGAGGTAAGTTGTAAGTTTACTAAAATCAGTTGTGTTTATTTGGTGAACCTACATAAGCAAATTTATTTTCCATTAGACATGACCCTTTGGTGTCCTACTGCCCCAGTCATTTTATACCTGCTACTCTTTGCCAGTGCTAGTTCTCTGACTACTTCAACAGGCGCAAAGGTGTCTTAGGAATTCTATACCTATTGCAACCTATCAGAAATAAAAATCATGAGGGGCTTCTCTGGAGGCGCAAGGGGTTAAGCACGGCACTAAGAAGCATCTGCTGTCACTGAGTTAGATCCCAGACCAGGGAGGGGAACCACATGGCACAACAAACCTCTTCTGCCTCACCAGCTGCTCCCCTCAGCAGTTACTTCAGTCAGTATGCCTGTTCCTTGTTCCTCACTCTGTCTCTGGTGAATCCTCTCACCACCCCACACCTCTGGCCTGTATCCCACATTTTGTATGCATAAAGAAATAAATAAATCTTAAAAAAATAAAGTAAAAATTATGAGAACAACACACCACAAATGCTAGAAAAGGAAAAAGAGAAAAAAAAACAAAAACCTGAGAGGAGTCTCAGTCTTGCGAGACTGTGGAATATTTTTGAAGAGAAGTTCAAGGTAACAGTTATAACAATGCTTACAGAACTAAAAAAATGAAGTAACAAGCACAGAATAAGACTGAAAAAATAGGGGCCTCCCTAGTGGTGCAGGAGTCTCAGCTCTATCAAGCAATCGCCAGCCACTGTTGCATGAGTTCGATCCCTGGTTAGAGAGCTAACCCACATGGTGCAACAGACCTCTCCTGTCTTGCCCACTGCTCCCCTCAGCAGTATATTTCAGTAGATCTGTCTGTTCTGCTCCCCACTCTATCTCTGGTGAATCCTCTCACCCTTCATACCTCTGGCCTACACACGAGTTCTTGTATGCATAAGTAAATAAAAGAAATCTTTAAAAAAATACTAAGATAATACATTAGATAATATGTAGCCATTTTCAGCAAAATGGAGAGTTTGAGAGAATTATGTTCAGTAAAGCAAGTCAGAACAATAAGAACAAACATAGGACATTTACAGAGGCAGACAACTTGACAAAGTGAATTCAACAACTAGTGGACATTAATAAACACCTGAGCACTCTGAGGTTAAAAGGGAAGGAAAGGGACCAGGAGATAGAGATATAGGTGGAGAAAAGGAAGTAATTGAGACTTACCTAAGATGATTTAATACATGATTACTGAGTATGTACTTTATGCAAGTCTCTGCATTGGGGATTGTAGAATAATTCAAATATATTTAAAACATCTGGCATAAACTGAATGAGGGATTTTTTGGGGTCACATTATCCGTTGTATTTCCAGTGTTTAGAATACAGCCTGGCCCACGGTAGACACTCCTATAAGTTATCTGTACGAATGAATGAATGAAATGGTCTCTTGTCAAGGAGGTGGTCCCTGACCACACTTTGTTAAATCGTAATCTTCTCCCCTTACCCTGCTTTATTTTTCCTTGGTGACACTCACCGCATTTGAGACGTATTTATAGTTTTTCTCCCCATGAAAATGAAGTTCCTTTAACAGCAAGGCGGCAAATATTTGCCGAATGAGTTAATTTCTAGAACGAATGGATGAATGACTAGCAGCACCAGATACCGAGCTGCCCCATCAGGGTTAGCCGTGGGCGTGCCCTCCCCAGGAGGACCGTGGTCCGAGAGCCCGGCTTGGGCTGGGCGGCGCCCCTTTAAACTAGCAGTGGACTCGGGGCGGCTTAGCTCCGGCTCCAGTTCGGACCCGGCTGGCATTGCCGATTGAACCTAGTCCAGCCTAGCCGCGCGATTTCCGGGGCGGTGTCGTCGCCCGTTTAAGAGCGAGCGCCCCGCCTTCGGGGGGCGGGGCTTCGGGGGCTTTAAGGGGCGGGCCGGCGGGCAGCAGGGGTCCTCCTTGGGGTTGGCGCGGTGGGCGTTCGGCGCTGGCCGCCATTTCCAGACGTCTCGGGAGCGGCAGCCCCCTCCTCAGCCGAGCGCTCCGTCGCCTGGCCGGGCGCACCGTCTCGCCGCGCCGCCGTCGCAGCGCAGGTAAGTGTGCGGCCCGGAGGCCCGTGCCGCCCGCGCGCAGCTGCCTCCACGCCCCCGGGACCCTCCTCACTCGCTCCCGGGACCCTCCTCACAAGCCCCGGCGGCGACGGCGTCCGCAGCCGGTGCGGCCGTCGCGCCCCCGGGACCCTCGGGCCGCAGACTCTTCCCGGCTCTGAAGTACCAGACCCGCCGAGAGGGGAGGGGCGGAGGTGGCCAATGGGGCCGGGCGGCTGAGTTTCAGCCGATACCGAGCGGCGCGCCGAGGGCGAAGCCGGTTAATATGTGCCGGACCCGGCCTCCAACCCCCCGGCCGAGCCGCCTCCCTGGCCGCGGGCGTGGAGCGAGCCGCGGCGGGCGCCCTCCGCCGCGAGTCCGTGGATTGGCCGTCCGGCTGGCGAGGTGGAAGTGGCAGGGCGAAGAAGAAAGCAGACCGGGGTTCGTGGCGTGTCTTGTAACGAGAACGCCTGGAATTTCGGGCTGATTTGCGTTTGAGAAAGAACTGGAGCCGCTGGGACGTTTCGGGCGGCAGGTGTGTTCCTGGAATGGCGAGGTCCCGGGACCTTCCCCGCCCCCACCCGTGCCCTGGGCGTGCTAATGATGGGTTCTTCGCCGAGTAAACATTGTCAGGCTCGTTAATTTACCTACGAGCAAGACCTAAGTCTTTTTAACCGTTGGCAATATTTTAAACTAACTTCAAAAGTATTTTTTTAAGAATTGGGGGAAAATGACCCGTAAGTCGATTTCTAACATAAGAAACTTGTTGCTGAATCCTGCCTACTGGTGGGTGATTTCCGCGTATCAACTAATGTGCAGGGTTTGCTTTTTACGGTTAAACTTTGTTAGAAAACTTGTGTAACTTCATTTGAATTACTCTCTTGCCGAACGTATTCTTTATTGGGGTAAAAGATACTAATATCTATTACATTTGCTATATATTGGTATATTGTCTCATTAAAAAGCAGGTGCTTTGCCAGAGATTGTTGCCACCTGTCACGCAGGAGATGTATATGTACATTTCACGACAACCTTTTGAGTTTTAGATACAAATTTTTTAAAAGCGTCAGTTAATTTAGATAGTAATTGGGTTATTTGAATTTGCATTTCTGTGATGATAAGGAGATTCTTGTTTGTGGAAAAAATTGAAATTAGATAAAACTTTTTTTTTTTAAGAAACAAACCTATCATCCAAATCCCACCTCATCGTTTTAATCTCAGATGAGTTCTTTATTGTGCCTAATATGCAGATTGTGAGCTAGCAAGGTTATAATGGTGAACTAGTCAGACTAAGTACCTGTCCTAAGTAAGTATGGTTAAAAGAAAGACAATAACAAATCATGAGTATTTAATTAAAGTTCCCTTAAATGTAGTAAGTAAATTCTAATGGTACTAGGAGGGGTGTTAATTTAGATCCAGGAGTCCCAGAATGCCTTTCTGAGGAAAGGACATTTCAACCAGAATTCAGAAGTTAGCCTTGTGAAGTAGGTGAGGGTTGGGGAGAGATGAAGTGGGGGGAAAAAAAACCAACACTCGAGAAGGATGGAACAAAGTAATGATACAGGGGAATAAAAAAAAGAACCTTTTGGCTTCCTGAGTCAGGCAGGTAGGAGGAGTTGGGTCAGGGAACAGGGTCATTACAGAGTTTTAAAAGGGATCAGATTTATGGTTGCTAAAAATCCACTGCTACTGAATGGACAAATAGAAGTGGGAGTTGGGGGTGGAAAGAGTGAATATGGGGAAACTTTTTTTTTAAACAATAAATTTTTAAAACCCTAAGGCAGTTCATACATTCTTGGAAGATTTAAGGTTCTCTTTATGACCCTCTATAGAGATAACCTTACTGAACGGTTTTCATGTTCTGTTAGTGTGTGTGTGTGTGTGTGTGTGTGTGTGTAAAAGAGGTAAGTCTGTGTATGTATCCCATCTTAGTGTGGAATATTCATTTTTCTCTGATTGCGTTTTTCACTTTGCCAGTGTGTAGGTCAGCTGTACTTTAAAAAGCAGCAGGAGCTGTACTTTAAAAAGCAGCAGGACTGTATGCCATTCACCTACTTGATGGGCATATTTAAACTTAGTTATACCCTGGAAATCTTTGTTTGTGTTACTTGGACTACATGTGAGACTTATTTCTATAGGACCTCTTACCAGAAATAGAATTGCAGAGGGAAAAGATATACATATCAACATTTTTGATACTGTGTTCAAATTCTGCAGACAGGAGAGACTATGTTCTTCCCATGGCCTTTTCAACACTGGCTTTGTTGAATCTTTTCATTTTGTTTTTATATTTATTTAATGACAAATACTTTATTTGTTACTTTGGATTTCCTTGGTTTCTATTGAGGATGAAAATCCTTGTTATATTTTCTTGCATATTGTCTTTTATAACGTGTTTCTTCATACCTGGCCCATTTTTTTTTTTCTGTTGGGTTTATCTTAACAATTTGTAATAGTTTTCTATTAAATTGTCCTTGAGACAAATTTCTTTGCTGAATAATTTTTAAAAGACCTTCTCCCTAATAGACTATTTGTTTCTTTTACTACTTTCTCTCGTTTTTCATTTTAAATCTTGAAATTTATTTTTGTGCAGGTTGGTTTTATATTTTTGTGGAGAATTTGTTACTTGTGACATTGGGCTTTCTATAGTCAAAATATAGTTGATAAAAATCTGAATATGAAAGAAGCTGTTAGCAAGTTAATTTTACTTGTATTGTTTCAAGGTGTAGAGTAAGATTAAAGTCAGGAAATTTGTTTTATTTTTAATTTGAATTCCTAGGAAGCTCAATGTTGTGTTATTTTGAACATTTTTTTCCTCACAAAATTATTTCTTTTTTTTTTTTTTTTAAGATTTATTTATTTATGTATACAAGAGCTGGGGTACAGGCCAGAATCCAGGGAGGTGAGAGGATTCACCACAGAGACCAGGGAGCAGAACAGGCAGATCAACCAAAGTACACTGCTGAGGGGAGCAGCGGGCACAGCAGGAGAGGTCTGTCGCGCCATGTGGGTCACCTCCCTGGCTGGCAGCAGGGATCAAACTCGTGCTGCAGTGGCTGCGGTTTGCTTCATAGTGCGTTGCTTAACCCACTGCGCCACCAGGGAGGCCCTCACAAAATTATTTCTTAATGGAAAATTTTCAACATATATAGTGTTAGTGAGAATAGTTTAATAAATTTTTATGTATCCATCATTCTCTCTTAAATAATATCCCGCTAACTATCCAGTTTGTTTTAACTATCCCCTCTTTACTCACTAGCAAATATTAGACAACATATGACTTCTATAAATATTTCAGCATGTATCTCTAGAAGATAGGCCTTTGTTGAACACATCTTGAATACTACTATTTTATCTAAAAGAAAAATAACAGTAATGTCTTGATTATCATAAACAGTCTTGTCAGTACTCAAGCGTATGTGTGTGTGTATGTGTGTGTGTTATTAGGATATTCATATGACAACTGTCATGACTTTGCCAGTTAATCCAAATGTATAGGAGTATACATACTGGTAAAATGAGGATTTAATCCTGAATTTATAACTGTTGAATTCTTTTTAATTTAATTTTAGTTAAGTCATTTAAATTTAATTTAAATTATTGTAATATTTTAGCTTTTATTTTTACCATGTGTACAGATATCTCTAGTTTAAAGTATCAACTGGGTACATAAGGTTTCATATAAATTATTATAAAACAACAAATGTGTGACATTTTTTAGTCAAAAAATGTAGTTGAAATTATTTTAGACTTGCAGAGAAGTTACAACATACAGAATCCCCATATATCTTTCATCTAGTTTATGCAGTTAACATCTGACAACTTGAGAAATGATTTGTGTTACAATCTAAAATAGATCCACACATTTGATTGATTGATATGTATTTTAAGTCTCCTAATCTGTAGTTTCCTCTGTATCTTTTACCCCCTTCTAGTTTGTTTGTTGGAAAAACTTAATTAATTTTTTTTTTTAAAGATTTATTTACGCATACAAGAGCTGGGGTATAGGCCAGAGTCGCGGGAGGTGAGAGGACTCACCAGACAGAGTGGGGAGCAGAACAAGCAGACTGACTGAAACACACTGCCGAGGGCAGAGCGGGCAAGGCAGGAGAGGTCTGCTGCACCATGTGGGTCCCCTCCCTGGCCGGCAGGAGGGTGCTGCAGTGGCTGCGGTTTGCTTCATAGTGCGTTGCTTAACCCGCTGCGCCACCAGGGAGGCCCCGGAAAAATGTAATTAAATTTAAATAAATTTATCATATACATTGTGTTTGTATTTTCTCTGAATTTATTTTTAACTGTGATCTTTGTTAATTTCTTATATTTGACATGTAAGTTTTAGATGAATGGTTCTATCTATGATGTAGCGAGGAGATCAAAATTTGGAGTCAGAAAATCAAAATTTAAGCCCATCTTCACTATTTACTATTAAGAGTTGATCAGTGGTTTCATTTTTCTCACCCAGTTTCCTCATCAAAAAGACCGTATTTTGGGGAGTTTTTCCTAAGGATCAAGTAAGAGTACTAAGCATCTATTATATTACTTAATTATGAACTATGTTGGGTGGCTAGCCATTCAGAGTAACAGTTGTATCCTTAAGGAGTTACAGTAAAAGCAAATGACATGTCAGTGAATATTTAAAATCTGATTAGTAATGCATTTAAATTTTTTTCAAGGCTGATGGAAGGGGCTGACTGGATATCAGAGAATGTTTCTTGGGGTAATATTGGTGGAGTTCAGTTAAAAGGAATAACTAGGGATTCTCTGACATACATGCTTTAGAAGTCTGGAATGAAGATACCATCTTTCATATTTTAGCTGAAATGAGACTGGGTAGCAAGGTGCAAAAGGAACAGTGCTTAGGGAAAAAATTACCTGGAGGGAAAGAGAGGAGGCATATTTTATGTATGAGTGTTTTATGAACTGAAAAGCTAGCTCAAATTTTAGTTACTTCTTTAGGTTGAACATAAAATTGACAGATTTTTCTGACTCTGCTAGTTTACTTAATTATGTGGGAATATCCATATATATAATATCCATATTTATAATGTGTACACATAATCTTCAGTTTTACAGACACTTATTTTTTAGTATGATAATATTTGCTTATTTTCAAAATTTTATTTTTAATATTTTTAAAATTTAATTTTAATTTTATTTTTATCACCTTTATAAATTTGTCCAGTTAAGTCTAGTTGAGTAATCTGAAGGCTTCTTTTGAAAAATAGCCCTCTCCTGAATTCTGCTCCCTTTCACATATCAAATAACTTACTCTTATTGCTACTTCTTGATTTTTAGCTTTAGGATTTAATTCCTACTAGTCAAGAGAAGAAATTAGCTTTCTGTATACACCTATCTCCATTATATACTTCTTCTTGCTTACAGTTACTTTATAGTTTTGGTTAGATTAACAATTGCTGTTTATAGTATTAGGACTAAACTGTTAACTGATCATGTAGCCTACTGTGAATACTTCCCTTTTCTCTGTACAGTATATTTTCTCCAGAGTTATTGTCTTTTTTGTTTGCTGACTTAGTTACATATACATATATTTTTCTTAAAATATCTTAGATTGTGTGAATTAAACATTAGGTTGGCAAGGTAATTTTTAATCTATTTCTATTTTATGTGTGCGATATTTTAAAAATTGCAAATACCTATTTTCATTATTCTGATCATAATGTTCTTAATGGAAATAAGGGGGAAAGTGACAGCTAATTTAACAGCATACAGTCCTGCTGCTTTTTAAAGTACAGCTGACCTACACACTGGCAAAGTGAAAAACGCAATCAGAGAAAAATGAATATTCCACACTAAGATGGGATACATACACAGACTTACCTTTTACACACACACACACACACTAACAGAACATGAAAACCGTTCAGTAAGGTTATCTCTGTAGAGGATCATAAAGAGAACCTTAAATCTTCCAAGAATGTATGAATTTAAAATATGTAATGAAGTATTTGGTAAAGACTAATATTTGAATTAGTTTAGTGTTTCTTAGTTGAAATAGGTGATTTTTTAAACATTTATGAGTGCTCGTTAAAGAAATAGAACTTAGGATTGTTAGTCATCAATGCATCCTTTAGTGTCTTGACATCTCCTAGTTTTGGGGAAGGGATACACATAGAACTGATGTATGTAGTTCATTAACCTGAAGACTTGATGAACTTTGTTTGCCATCTCACCAGATCAGCTTCTTTTTTTTTTTTTTTTAAAGATTTTTATTTATTTATGCATACAAGCACTGGGGTACAGGACAGAGGTGTGGGGGG
>JAGFMF010011399.1:403385-519349 GCA_019455555.1 Galemys pyrenaicus
CCCTCCCTGGCTGGCAGCAGGGATCGAACTCGTGCTGCAGTGGCTGCGGTTTGCTTCATAGTGCGCTGCTTAACCCACTGCGCCACCAGGGGAGGCCCCAGATCAGGTTCTTACAAATACTTCAGTAAATTTTGAAATGCTCTTATCTGTAGCTCTATTTTATGTAAAAGACTAGAAACTTTGAAATAGCCAGTTTTAATTTTTTTCAAACTTACTTGACCAGGAACCTCTTTCAATAAAATATCTACTAATGTCTGTAGGACTTTATATAGACTACTAAATAACATCATTTGGCTGGCTGTAAATTGTAGGGGAATATTCTGATATCCTTTTCTTTTTGGTTTTGTAGTGACAAAAATGCTGAGCTTCTTCCGTAGAACCCTTGGCCGTCGGTCAATGCGAAAACATGCTGAGAAGGAAAGACTACGTGAGGCTCAGCGAGCTGCTATACATATTCCTGCAGCTGGAGATTCTAAGTCCGTCATCACGTGTCGGGTATCCCTGCTGGATGGTACTGATGTTAGCGTGGACTTGCCGGTACGTAGGTTTTGCAAACCTGCAAATTACTGTGAGTTAATATGAATTAGAGACTAAGATTACAGGTACAAGGACCAGGTAATTTAGGTACCTGGAATGACAGTATTTTTCTGGAATTAGCGGAGCTATCTGAACGATTTAAATAATAAAACAGTTATTGGTGTGAATCATTTTTGTGTGTTATTTGGCTAATACATAGTGTAGATAGTGGTTTTCTCACAATCTTTGTTGAGCACTTATTAAAGCAACTAAAATCTTTGGGAATAATGATAGTTAAAATGTAAACTTTCAGTTCTCTACTTTTCTGTATTTTTTAAAACACTACTCACATTCCTCACTACAAAACATTTTGTTGTGCTTGCAGAAATTTTAATGAAGTGAGAAAAGAATTTTCTTCAAACCATTCACATCTGACCCGCTATGCCTTTGTTCCCAAAGTAGTTTGCAGGGAAGGTTTTTCTATAATCTTCATTTTAAGGCATGGCTTTGTAATTAAGTTATGTGTTTTTGTTTGTTCTACAGTTTGGAATAAATAATTATAACTCACAGTGTGAAACAACCTGTATATTTGAAAGATGTTAGCTTATTCTTTATAAACTTTTTTAATGAAGAAAGGGAAAGGTAGTTTCTATTAGCAAGGGAATAGTTTCTTTTTGAGTTATTTACTAAAACCAGATGTTTCTCATGTCTTTGTTCTGCAAAAAGATTTATGTAACTAAATTATAAAATGTGTGATTTGGTGTAACCTTCATAGAACTTTCCACATTATCATCCCTCCCTCACCAACTTTTTGAAAAAACTTTTTTTAAAAAAAACTTATTGAAAATGCAGTAAAAATGTGATGTTGCTACAATCCTTAATTGAATTAACTCTGGAAGCTGAAATGTCTTAAGCTCAGAGTGAGCAATAAGGAATTCATTAGCTTCTTAATATGAATATTCTGATTAGGCTTTTCTAGTATTTATATAGTTTTAAAACAATGGAATATAAAATCCAAGATGCAAACCATCTTAAAGTGTTTTGAATTAGGAGTTTTCTACTTCTACTACTTGAGGGTTTGTCAAATTCCAATGAGTTACTTGTGAGGATAGTTTTCATATTCATTTCTTATTTGATAGGTAACTTAGGAGTTTTGTGTACTATTCCATTTAGAATATCATTACATATGTGGTGAAAAGCTTGAGATTGCTATGTAAGAGACCGGAAAGGAGTTTTTTATTACCTAATGTTTAAAGTATGAAGTTTCAAACTTGTTGATGGAGAGGCTGATACTTGGAAAGTAGGATTTATTTGTAAAGGAGCTTTTTGAAAATGCAGTAGTGTGGAGGAGAAGCAGCACTACATTTTAAAGTAGTGGAACAAATGACTAGTGACTAGTATGGAAATGGATTCCTGTGCTTTGGTATGCTCAGTAAGGTATATGCATTGCTTGATCAAGGCCAGAAATGCTAGCTGGCCTCTCATGCAGACAATTGTACTGGGAAAAACAAAACAAAACAAAACCAAGAGTTTTAGATTTGACTGTGAGATTACAACTACCTGTTCAATTCCGCAGGTGAAATCTTAGATTTTGTAAGTTAACTTTAGCTGGCTTGCATGGATATGAAAAATGGCCATTGACTTGGTAGCTAAATTCCATTATTAAAGATAGAAAACAAAACAAAATACAGGCCAGAGAAATACTAATTTCTAAAGAAAAAGTTTTTCTCTTTTTTGGATTTAGCTTCCGGTCTTTTTTTTTTTTAAGATTTATTTATGCATATATATGAGCTTGGGTGTAGGCCAGAGGTATTGGGGGATGTGTGTGAGAGGACTCAACAGAAAGTGGGGAGCAGAACAGGAAAGATCTACACTGCAGAGGGGAGCAGTGGGTGAGACAGGAGAGATCTGCTGCGCCATATGGGTTAGCTCCCTGGCTGGGGATCATACTTGTGCTGCAGGGGCCTCCCTGGTGGTGCAGTGGGTTAAGCAACACACTATGAAGCAGACCGCAGCCACTGCAGTATGAGTTCGATCACTGCTGCTGGCCAGAGAGGGGATCCACATGGTGTGGCAGACCTCTCCTGCTGTGCCCGCTGCTCCCCTCAGCAGTGTACTTCCCTTGATCTGCCTGTTCTGCTCCCTGCTCTCTGTGGTGAATCCTCTCACCACCCCCACACCTCTGTCCTGTACCCCAGTGCTTGTATGCATAAATAAATAAATCTTAAAAAAAAACAAACAAACTTGTGCTGCACTGGCTGCCAATAGCTTCATAGTGCTGAGACTTAACCCTTGCACCACCAGGGAGGCCCCTTCTTAACCACTCTTGTGTGATTCTGGAAGACTTTGAACTGAATTTAGAAACTGAACGCAGCGCATACTTATTTTCCAATAGGATTAGGTCAGTAGTGATCATAGTAAACCATCATGGAACTAAGATGCTTGCTCAGGCAGCATTAAGGGATTACCTGTGATTAAATAAAGTAATTTAAATCTCTGTACTTCAAATTAGTATGTACCAGTAATAATGGTAATTTTTTTCCTCCTGCTCTCCCTGGGTAAATAAATCATCAGGGAGAAATTTCCAATGATCTCGTTTTTTAAATTTTCTCTTTGAAAATGCCACAGTAATTCCCTCTAGTTGATTTATAAGCTGATTATTGTTTAGTAAAATATCCTATCTTGTAGAACTCTTCTTCTTAAGTTTTAAGTTAATAAAAAATATTTAGCTAACCAATAGATAACTTTTTTGTACCTGCTTTGGTGATCTAGATGCTGAAGACTTTTATAGCTATACTTTCAAATAAATAAAAAAAATTCCATGTTCACAAATTTTAAGGCTTAACATTAAGATAACAATATACCTCAAACTGATCTGCAGATGCAGCATAATCCCCACCAGAATGCCATGTAACTTAGTTGTAGAAATTGATAAGCTGATTTTAAAATTCATGTACATTCTAAGGGACCCAGAATAGCCAAAGCAGGATGATAAAGTAGTAGGAATTGAAATTCCCAGTTGTAAGACTTTTACTTCCCAGTTTTTAGACTTACTCTAAAGCAGTGGTAATCAAGGTGGTTTGCTATTGGCACAAAGATACACATGCATAAATTAGTGGGACACAATGAAGAATTCAGAAATAAACTCATTCATTTATGGTCAATTGCTATTTGGTGGGATAGTAGGACCATTTCAAGGTGGGAAAGAATAGTCTTTTCAACAGCTGGTGCTGGGAAAACTTCGATAACCACATACAAAACAATGAAGTGGGAACCTTAGCTCACACCATATACAAAAATGAATATTCTTGGAAGAAATTTAGGAATAAATCTTATTGACTGGATTTGCCACCAGTTTTTTAGATATGACACCAAAAACATGAACAGTAGAAAAAATAAATTGTACTTTTAAAATTAAATTGTTTGTGTGTGTCTCAAAGGACACCATTGAAAAAGTGATTAGGTTTCCATAGGATGGGAGAAAGTATTTGCAATTTACGTAAAACATTTATATCTAGAATATATGAAGAACCAATATAACTCAGAAATAAAGTCAGCCCAATTTAAAAATGGACAGAGAACCTGCATACTATTCTATATGATTCACATGTGACTAATAAGAACATGAAAAGATGCTTCACATCATTTGATATAAAAAAGGAACATCAAAGCAATGAGATACTATTTCATAACAATTAGGAAACAAAATTGTAAGATATTAGCATGTATTGGTGAAGATGTGAAAACCCCCCTACTTTTTTGGCAGAACTGTAGAGAGGTGCAAGTGCTTTGAAAGACAGTATCGCTCTTCTTCAAGTGATTAAACACAGTTAATATGTGAGCCAGCACTTCCACTTCTAAGTATATACCTAAGAGGATCAAAGCATGTGTTTAAAAAAACTTGTATGCAAATATTCATAGTAGTACTAATCCTAATAATCAAAGGATGGAAGCACGTGAGATGTTTGTCCATGAGATGTTTGTCTGCAGGTGAATAGATAAACCAAGTGTATTATATTCATGTAATGGGAGATTATTTGTCCATAAAGGGAAGGAAGTACTGATACATTATGGAGAACATTTAAAACATTATGCAAGGTTAAAGAAGCCAGTCACACAGACCACATTATATAATTCCATTTATTGAAAGTCCAGTATAAAGAAATCTATGGGGGGGATGTATCAATGAGTGGTTTCTCCATCAGATGTATGCTGACTGAATGGGAAGGGTGATTGGAACAGTAGCTAAAGGACATGAGGTTACATTCTAAGGGCGTGAGGCTATATATTCTAAATTTATACATAATTCTAAAGTTCATTGTGGTGATTGGTATACATATGTAAATATATCTTGAGTTGCATACTGTTAGTGGGTGAATGATACAACATGTGAATTTTATTTCAAGCAGTTTAAAAAAGAATACATGGGTTTTTTCATCTGTGTTTAATTCTACTTAAGGTTTTTTGGCATAGGTTTAATTTGGAGGTGATAGGCTTCATTCATTAAAGAAAGGAAAGCAAGCCTGAACACTGCTGTAGTAAGGTGCAAATGATGTGAGGGGGGAGGTGGGCTAATAGTGGCAGTGAAATTGCACTGGTACAGATGCTTAATTACATGACTATGCTGGGGTTGAGAGGAGGCTGAAAGTTGGAAATTAGTAAAATAGAGTTTTAACTCTGAAAAGAGGTAATACCCATTGGGTGGAAGATCATGAGATGGTAGTTGGTTGACATGAAGGTGCTGTTGGTGGTGGTATGAAGCAAGTTAGAGAGCTGCCATTTTCTAACTCCACTGGGTTAGAAGCTTCTCTTTTGGGACCTTGACCTGTCTATCTCTTCATATGGATATTAACTCATGTCTTTTAATATCCTTTGTAATAATCTGGCAGTCTCACTAGTTTCCTAAGTTATGTAAACAAATGTATTAACTGAACCCAAGTGGTGGGTCCTGGGGACCTATTAAGAGCCATTTTTCAGAAGCACTAATACACTGGTCTTATGGACTGAATCCTTAACACATGGAATCTGATGCTATCTTCAGGTGGATATCAGAATTGTCTTAAATTTGTCTGATACAGGTCATTCTCCTCAAAGAACTGTGACAGTTGCTTAGTGGTGGAGGGAAAAAACCCACATCCAGAATCAGAATGACCTAAGTTTGAAAACTGAAATGATAAAACTCATAGAAGAAAACATAAGGAAATGTTTTCATGTTTGCTCTGCCAATCATTTTTTGGTCATGATGAGAAAATAGAAGCAACACAAGAATAAAATAAATATTTTGTATATGAATACACATACAAAAGTAAATTGGAACTTACAAAAATTAAAATCCTGTGCATTAAAAGATTTTCCTGTTGAGAGTAAGATAACCCACAAAATGGAAGAAAACATTTGCAAATTATATATATGATTAAGGGTTAATATAAAGAATAAAAAAGAACTATAACTCAATAAAATAAGCCAGTTCAAAGATGGATAAAGGACTTAAATAGAAAGTTCTCCAAAGACGACATGCAAATGACCATTAGGCACCATGAAAATACACTCGACTAGGTGTTTAGGGAAATGCAAAAAGTTACATATCTTAGGCCTTCCCTGGTGGCGCAGGGGTTAAGTTAAGGCACTATGAAACTATCTGCAGCCTCTGCAGCATGAATTCAATTTCCAGCCAGGGAGGTGACCCACATAGCACAGCAGACCTCACCTGCCTCCCCTGCTGCTCCCCTCAGCAGTGTATTTCAGTAATTCTGCCTGTTCTGCTCCCCACCCTGTCTCTAGTGACTCCTCTCCCCTATACCCCAGTTCTTGTATGCATAAATAAATCTTTAAAAAACAAACAAACAACATCAAAAACCAAGGTAAAGATTGTCTTAAATGTTAGTCACAAGTAAAGAAAAGAAATAGAAGTATGTGGATGAAACATGACGAGTATTGGGTAGAGGGCAATCAGAAACATGAGTCCATGGGAAAATTCTTATCTTGATAAAGGGATATATGGATAATTTATCAAAAGGAGATGTAAAGATAGGTAACGTTTTATGCCTACTTTGCTAATCTGATGCCAAAGTCTTAAATATTTACACCTTTAAATAAAAAGCACAGAAAAAACAGAAGGCAAGTTGAAATAATAGTCAATTAAAAGGTAGAGGTTAAATTAAAAACACAGCCTAACATACTTTTTTTTTTTTTAAAGATTTATTTATTTATGCATACAAGCACTGGGGTACAGGCCAGAGGTGTGGGGGGGTGAGAGGATTCACCACAGAGAGCAGGGAGCAGAACAGGCAGATCAAGGGAAGTACACCGCTGAGGGGAGCAGCGGGCACAACAGGAGAGGTCCACTGCACCATGTGGGTCCCCGCCCTGGCCGGCGGCAGGGATCGAACTCATGCTGCAGTGACTGCGGTTTGCTTCACAGTGTGCTGCCCAACCCACTGTGCCACCAGGGAGGCCCAGCCTAACATACTTTTATATATAAATGTATATTTATAAATGATAAGAAATATCCTAGGACCTCCCCTGGTGGCGCAGTAGGTTAAGCAACGCACTATGAAGCAAACTGCAGCCACTGCAGCATGAGTTAGAACCCCAGTCCTCTCCTGCTGTGCCCGCTGCTCCCCTCAGCAGTGTGTTTCAGTTGATCTGCCTGTTCTGCTCCCTGCTCTCTATGGTGAATCCTCTCATACCCCCCCCCCCACACCTCTGGCCTGTACCCCAGTGCTTATATGCATAAATAAATAAGTCTTTAAAAAATAATTTTATAGGGTGAGGGAAATGGATGGGTACATGTATTTTTATATTTATAAAAATAACTCACTATAAAATCAGAATTTAATGAGTATCTTTGTTCAGTGCACTTTTGCAAATCTCATTAATGTCCTTTTTAATGGAACATACTTGATTTTTAAAAATTTATTCATACAAGAGCTGGGGTACAGGCCTGAGTCATGGGAGGTAAGCGGATTCACCAGAGACAAAGTGGGGAGCAGAACAGGGAGATATACTGAAATACACTGTTGAGGGGAGCAGCTGGTGAGGCAGGAGAGGTCTGCTGCACCATGTGGGTCCCCTCCCTGGCTGGGGATCAAACTAGCTGCTGCTGTGCAGTGGATGCTTCACAGTGCTGTACTCAACCCGCTGCGCCACCAGGGAGGCCCCAGAACATACTTGATTTTGTAATCTGCTTTTGCATTCACTTTGTTGCATTGTATTGTTTTGATTGATGTTCATGAAGAGAATCCTAGGGTAGTTTAGAATTTTTGAAAGGATCTGGAGAAGGCTCAGGGCATTAGAGATCATACTTTGAGAGCTATTTTTTTTAATATATAAATTCCTTTGCTAGTAACGACATCTTCAGTTTTGTATCTTCTGAGATACATACTCCCTCTGCACTTTGTTTTTGATTGTTCTATTTCCAACTTTATATTCTTTTGCAGTTTAAATCTTATCTTCTTCAAGCCTCCTTCTGATGATTCTCATCTCTGTGAAGACTATCTCTTCTCTGAATTCTCTTGTCCACTATAGCTTCACATGATTTGTACTTAGGTGTTCTATGTTTTCTCTTTCCAGTTAAATTATAAAGTTCTTTGTAAAATAGGGGCTTTACAAAGTACTCTGGTGATGGTGCATGGGTGAATTGGTGGTGGAAATTCTATGGGGGCTACACCTAGAAAAGAAAGCAAACATTGTAAGAAATAATTTTTAAAAATAGGGGCTCTAAAAATTTAAATGACAAAAGAGGAGTTTCTCCTTACAGTGTTACCTACCATGTAATATTTGTTGGTTGATAGGAAGTGATGTTCTTCAGGAAATCACCTATAGGTCACAACTTCTCTTTTGGCTGTATAAGTTTGTGTTTCCTTTTGTTTCTTTGTTTTTTAACAGTATTTTACTCTGATGAGTAGTAACACATTTGGTATTGTAGATAATGCTTTCTTAAGAATTCTTGCATAATTAAAACACCTTCCATTCAGAATTATTTATCTTATAATCTACTTACTGATTAATTTATTTTCTTACTATTTCAGAAAAAAGCCAAAGGACAAGAGCTGTTTGATCAGATTATGTACCATCTGGACCTTATTGAAAGTGACTATTTTGGACTGAGATTCATGGATTCAGCGCAAGTAGCAGTGAGTAGCTGTTTTTTGTCACTTCCATTGTGGGGGCAGAAGTGGAAGATTTGAGATAATAACTGCTCTGGGGCTATATATTCTTGACATTTTCTTTTTGTCCTGTGATTTTGTCATGGTCTGAAGCTTTGACCTCTTGATTCAGAATCCCTGCCGTGCTTGTTAGGAAAAAAAATATAAGTCCTGCCCCTAACCCAAATTACTAGAGCATGATATTTATGGATGAATATTGAACTCTGTCTTTTTAATAACTACTGGATTGGTTGTTGGGCATGCTAGAGTTCTATTTGAGAACTGTTGTGTACTGGAAGGAATGCTAGACTGGGAATTTCGTGGGGTCTTAGGTAAGTAAAATAGAAGTTTCTAATTTGCAAGTTCGTGTAAGGAAAATAGTATTTCTCTAACATACCTTTTAGATCTGTGATTCTGATTTTGTAAATAATATGTTTTTTTACATGTGCAGTTCAGGTGAGAGAATAGTGTTTATGATAGTACAGGACGTTGGAAGCTTTGAAAGATTTTTAAAGAATAGTAGTTCTAGCTGTTCTTAAACTGGAATACTTCTATAAGATATTTTAAAACATCCACGTCCTTTGGAGATGAACACCATAGTTGGTTTCATGGAGCATCTTGTCTAACTTAAAACTGTTAATAATGTTGATTGTCAATTTTTTTCCTATTCCTGATCACACCTTCTATTTAAAAAAAAAAAAGTATGAGCTTTAAGCAGGAAGGTGTTGTCTAGGCAAATTTGAGTATATCCTTAAAATGTAATACTTTGTAGCTAGTTAAAAGTGGTGATTTTTACTGGTAAGTGTACTAATTGGCATAAGTGATGTAAAAAGTGTTACAAAGCAGTGTTGCTAAATTTTTCTCATCTCAGTATCATCCTAACTGAATGTTTTGAACTCACCTATTAAAAGGTGCATAATTGGGTTTAAAAGTATGACCAGTCTATACTTAGAGTACAGGAGAGTCACTCAAAACCTAAAGACAAACAGAAAGCATGCCACTCAAGCCACTAACACAGAGAAAAAACAGAAACCGCTTTTCTCCTATCTGATAAATAAGCCTCTCAGGCAAAAAAAGTAATCAGGGACAGGCAAGCACTAAATGATGATCAAAGAAATAATTCACCAGGCAGGTAAAACTCATTAATAGTTGGTTACCCCACACAGGTGTCCCTCATTATATAAAAAAGCTATTAACACATGGACGGCAGTAACAATTGGGGATTTTAATATACTACTTACATCAACAGATCATCCTTACAGAGGTCACAAGTAATGATAGCCTTAAATGAAGTATGGAAGCAGATGGACTTTACGGTTATTTACAGAATTTTTCATACCAGAGTAAATGAACATACATTCTTCTCAAGTGCACATGGAATATTCTCAAGGGTAGATCGTATCCTAGCACGCAAAACATATCTCAAAAAATACATGAAAATAGATTATACCAAACATCATCTTTGTTTACAGTGGTATAAAACTAGAAATAAACCACAAGAGGAAAACTTGGGAATAGATGAAACATGAAGACCAAACAAAGTGCTTTTAAATAACTCTGGGTCAGTGAAGAAATTGAAGGAGAAATGAAATATTATCTGGAGACTAATGAAAATGAACAGACAAGTTACCAGATGCTGTAGATAAACTAAAAGCTATATTAAAAGGGAAGTATAGGGACCTCCCTGGTGCTTCAAAAGACTAAGTCACAGCACTGTGAAACTATTCACAGCCACTGCAGCATGAGTTTCATCCTTTGCCAGGGAGATGACCCACATGGCACCGCAGAGCTCTCCTCTCTCTCTGGCTTCTCCCCTCACTGTTTTGTTTTTCTGCCTTTTGTTTCCCTACTTTGTCTCTGGTGAATCCTTTCACCCCTCACACCTCTGACCTATACCCCAATTCTTGTATGCATGAATAAATAAATCTTTTTTGAAAACGGGGGAGGGGGAAGAGTATATAACAATACAGGCCCACATCACTAAACAAGAAAAACCTCAAACAATATGACCTTACATCTGAAATAACTAGGAAAAGAACAAGTGAAACCAAAATATTAGTAGAAGGGAAGAATGAAAAATTGGAGAATAAATAGATAGCTCAAAAGATCAATGAAATGAAACCAAGAGTTGGTTCTTAGAAAGGACAAATAAAATTGATAAACACTTAGCTATACTCACCAAAAAAGGAAGAAAACACAAATAAAAGAATCAAAAATGAGATTGCAGAAATACAAAGAATCACCAGAATCTACTATGAATTCTTTATGCAAACAAATTCAGCGATCTGGAAAAAAAGGAAGTTTTTTAAACTCATACAACCTTCCAAGAACAAACCAGGATGAAATAGCTTATCCAGAGCAATCACAAGCATAAAAATTGAAAGAGCAATCAGTAGTCTCCCTGAAAATAAAAAAGACAGGACCAAATGTCTTCTCAAGTGAATTCTACCAAACCTTTAAGGAGGATATAACACTTACCCTTCTCAAACTTAACAAAATTGAAGAGGGAGGAATCTGCCACTTTTTGTGAGACCACCATTACCTTGGTCTCAAAACCAAACAGAGACAATACAAGAAAAATGCAGATCAATATTCTGATGAACATAGCTGCAAAAATCTTAAGCAAAATCTTAGTAAATCAAATTCAACAGTGTATTAAGAGGATCATCCATCATGACCAAGTAGGATTCATTGTAAGGATGTAAGGTTGGTTCAGCATTTGCAAATCAACTATCATAAAAATAAAAAGGTACTGGGCCCTCCTTGGTGGCGCAGTGGATTAAGCAACGCACTATGAAGCAGACCGCAGCCACTGCAGTATGAGTTCGATCCTTGCTGCCGGCCGGAGAGGTGACCCACGTGGCACAGCAGACCTCTCCTGCCGTGCCCGCTGCTCCCCTCAGCAGTGTGTTTCAGTTGATCTGCCTGTTCTGTTCCCACTCTTTCTCTGGTGAATCCTCTCGCCTCCCGCAACTCTGGCCTGTACCCCAGTTCTAGTATGCATAAGTAAATCTTTAAAAAAAAAATAAAAAGGTACTTAATAGAATGTGAGATGATATATGCTCATCACACATGACAAGGGGTTATTTTCCAAAATATATAAAGAATCCATACAACTCAACTACAAAAAACAACACAATCAAAAAATAAGCAAAAGACCTAAGAAGTGTTTCTCCAAAGAAGACTTTTTTATGGGCCTTCCCTGTGGCGCAGTGGGTTAAGCAATGCACTATGAAGCAGACTGCAGCCACTGCAGCATGAGTTCGATCCCTGCTGCCAGCCTGGGAGAGGACCCAAATGGCTCAGCAGACCTCTCCTGCCGTACCCGCTGTTCCCCTCAGCAGTGTGTTTAAAAAAAAAAGAAGACTTTTTTACGTGACCTCAGCACATGAAAAAATGTTTAGCATCATTATTTATGTATTTGTATGTTTAATATGTTGCCCCCATTTTTGATAGAGAACTATAACATGGTAATTGTAGCAGATATTAACAGGCTACTGAATCCAAAAGGATTGGCAGAAGAACTGTGATAAACTAAGGAGGATACCATTTCTCCCCTTTGAGGAGGTAGTGGAGAAAGAAATCCTACCTAATTCCAGCCATTTATTGCCAGATATCTTTCCTCTATTTTTAGGTATGATTTTTTTTATGGAATTATGAATAGAACTGTTAATTTCTTTTACTTCATGTTTGTTATTTATACAAAGAAACACAACCAATTTTTGTGTCTTTCCATATTGCTGTATTGTTTCTAATAGCTTTTCATGAAGTTTTTAGGGTTTTCTATTTATAGAACATATTGACTACAAATAATCATAGTTTCACTTCTTTGCCATTCTGGATTCCTTTCATTTCTTCTTGTCTGATTTCTCTAGCTAAAACCTTAGTGCTAAGATAAACAGTGGGCATCCTCACTTTGTTCCTGAACGTAAGGGAAAAGCTTTCAGTTTTTTTTTTTTTTTTTTTAAGATTTAATTATTTATACATACAGGCACTGGGGTACAGGCCAGAGGTGTGGGGCGGGGGGGGTGTGAGAGGATTCACCACAGAGAGCAGAGAACAGAACAGGCAGATCAACAGAAAAGTACACTGCTGAGGGGAGCAGCAGGGTACAGCAGGAGAGGTCTGCTATGCCATGTGGGTCCCCTTCCTGGCCGGCAGCAGGGATCAAACTCGTGCTGTAGTGGCTGTGGTTTGCCTCTATCTGTTGATATTATGTGAGTTTTATCCTTTGTTGATATGGAGCTTCAGGTATTACAAGAGAAGTTGGAGATCTGAATTTTTAGGTTAAATCCTTTAAAAAAAAACAATTGATTAAAAAGTATGGTATGCTTCATGAATTTACATGTTATCCCTGTGTAAGAGGCTAAACTTTTCTGTATTCCTATTTTGGTACATGTGCTGCCAAAACAAGGGCAATTTGTGTTTTTTTTTTTTTTTTAAGAAATAGAACCTAAACTTCTTTTTAAAAATAGTGTTGATTAAAGAAATCAAAAAGATCTAAATGAGAGAGATATACTGTGTACTTGGATTGGATTCAAGTATAGATATCACTTCTTCCCTAAATGATAGACAAGTTTAATGCATTCTGTATCAAAATTCCAACAGAATGTTTTGTAGATAAAAACAGGATTAGGGACTAGAATAACTACAAAAGTTTTTTTAAAAAAATAATAAACTTAGTGGTATCACTATACCCAGTTTCAAGACTTATTTTATGGCTACTATAAGTAAGACTGTGTGGTACTTATAGGAGACACACAGATCAATCAAACAGAGTAGAGAATCCAGAAATGGCTGACATTTTTGACAAAGATGCCGAAATAATTCAATGGAAGTAGTCTCAATAGTGGTGCTGGTAAACAGATCCAACCAGTATGGAAAGTTTTGTGGAGGACCCTCAGACTACTAAAAATAGAGCTACTGTATGACCCAGCAGTTCCACTCCTAGGAATGTACCCAAAGGATACACATTCATTAGAAAGGAAACATACACTCCTATGTTTATTACAGCACTATTTACAGTGGCAAAGATATGGACACAACCAAATACCTAAAAACAGAAGACTGGATAAAAAAGATGTGGTATAAATACACAATAGAATATTATTCACTATCAAAAGAGATAAACTCATGCCATTTGCAGCAACATGGATGGAGTTGGAAGGGATTATGCTCAGTGAAATAACTCAGAAAGAAAAAGAAAATTATCAGATGGTTTCACTTCTAGGAACAACGTAGGGAAACCAACAAGGGGTCAGGGAAAAAAAAGACAAAACTAGCAGGCAGACTATAAATCAGACTTAACAGCAGGAAAAGGGGAGAGAGAGGGATCAAAATAAGAGAAGAAAGAGCACAAAGACTATGGTTGATAGTTCATGGATGGCTTGGTGGTGGGAATTTTAGGGGATTACACCTGAGAGGAGAAATCAAACATTGTTATATATGTTAAATAAAAGAAATTATAATGGTGCAGAAATAATTAAATATCAGTGGACAGAAAATTAACCTTGAGCTAGATTTTACCCCTAAACAAAAATTAAGATAATGTTAACATAAAATGTAAGACAGAGAAAGATACACAAGAAAAAGTCTTTGGTATTCAGAACTTTGAGAAGAATCTTTAGATATGACACCAAAAGCATGATTATTGTTTTTTTTTAAATAAGATGGACTATCAAAATTAACTTTTGCTCTGGGTAAGGCTCTATTAAGAGGATAAGACTTAAGTAAGCTACAGACTGGAAGGAAATATTTGTAAACCATGTATCTGATGAGATACTCATAGTTTTGTATGTTAAGACCTCCAACAGGAAACAATCCAGTTAGAAAGTGGGCAAAAGACTTGAGACTTTTTGATATACAGATAGCAAATAAATACAGGAAAAAATGTTAATTATCACTAGCCATCAGGGAAGTGCAAATTAAGACCCAATGACATGGCATCACTGCACATTTGTTAGAACAGCTAAAATAAAAACTATATATCAGCTTCAAGTTATGGTGAAGATATGGAGAAAACTGAGTTGTTCATACATTGGTGTTGGGAATTTAAAAATGGTGCAGTTACTCTGGAAAATAGTTTGGCATCTTTAAAAATATTAAACATACACTTACCATATAACTCAGTAATTTTATGAGTGGTCTTTAGCCCAGAGAAATGAAGATCTATTTCTTCACAAAATCTTGTGCCTGATTGCTTACAGCAATTTTATTTTTAAGTGCAAAAATCATGAAAAACCTAGACATACAGTGGGGGTAATGATTAAACTGTGGCACATACTTACCTTAAAATTCTATTCAGCCATAGAAAAGAACAGTCTATTGATACACCAAATTTAGATGGCTTTCAAGGGCATTATGCTGAGTGAAAAAGCCACTCTCAAAATGATACTGTATGCCTTCACTTCTGCAACATTCTTAAAATGACAAAATCATTTATAGCGAGAGAGATCAAATTAATGGTTGCCAAGTTTTAAGGTAGATGGGTGTGACTAAAGGCGTAATATGAGAGATCTCTTTGTAATAATGCAATATTTATTTATGTTGATCATGGATGTTAATTACAGGAATTTAAACCTCTGATAAAATGGCATAGAACTGTATACACACACACACATACACACCTTGTACCAACACAAGGTATAAGTTTTGTGATTAAATCACAGTTTTGTGATTTTAAAATTATAGTTATGTACGATGTATTGGAGAAAGGTGAGGGGTAAGTGCATAGGCATTCTTGCTGTTAGTGCAACTTCCTGCGACTATTTAATAGTAAAATTCTTTATAAAAGAAAAGTTACTGTGTAGACAAAGCAAAATGTATCTCATGGCCAAGATTTAACTCTGGCATGTTTGTGACCTCTGCTTGATGAAATTTTTAAAACTTTATGTCTAGTACTTAGAATTTTCTTTGGTTCAGTCATGTTTTTAAAGAATATTTTACCTGGATTGTAGATAATATGTTTCAGGCAAGGGAAACATAAAGGCTATTCTTTTAATATTTGGGGGAAAAGGTAAAAGAAGTGTAGCAGCATATCAGTAGTAATTATTTTTTCCCTTTTTCTTAAATCAGTGATAGCTTGTGTTTTTTTTTTTTTTTTAAGATTTATTTATGCATACAAGCACTGGGGTACAGGCCAGAGGTATGGGGCGGGGGGGCGGTGAGAGGATTCACCACAGAGAGCAGGGAGCAGAACAGGCAGATCAACGGAAGTACACTGCTGAGGGGAGCAGAGGGCACAGCAGGAGAGGTCTGCTGCACCATGTGGGTCCCCTCCCTAGCTGGCAGCAGGGATCGAACTTGTGCTGCAGTGGCTGCAGTTTGACTCATGGTGAGTTGCTTAACCCATTGCGCCACCAGGGAGGCCCAGCTTGTGTTTTTTAATATATATATTTTAAATTTCCCTTTTAACAATGTATAAGTCATAAATAAAATATCAGTCACTTTATTCAGCGACCTGTTAAATGTTTAAATGATGTGTCATACTAGGTAGAGTTTATTCTCAGAAATACAAGGAATAAGTTATCAATTGACTCAATTTATGGCACTTTTTCTGCTCTGCTATAAGAAGATTATACTTTTTTGCTTAGTTGATACCAGACTTGGCCATGTGATTTATTTTTGGCAATAGAATGTGAGTGCATGTGATGTGTGCCAATTCTGAACAGGTTAATTAACCCTTTGTTCATGCTGTTATTATCTTATCATATACTTAAGTAAAACTAAGTTTAAAAAAGACAGCTAAAATCTTCACCACAAAAGACCTGCTCTGTTTACGACCTGGGCCGGTTCACCCCTCCTTAGGCAACCTGGTAGTCCCCCGCTCCCGGGAGGTCACCATATTGATGCTGAACTTAGTGCGGACACCCTATTGGCATAGTGCACTACAGCCCAGAACTCCTGGGCTCAAGCGATCCTCCAGCCTCAGCCTCCCGAGTAGCTGGGACTACGGGCGCGCGCCACCACGCCCGGCTTCACCACAAAAGAAAGCAAGATAAGTAACTTGATTAAGTTTTATAGCATTCAAACACAGAAGTCAATGAAAATGGAGATGTTAGATCCAAAATCAAAGATTAGAAAACATTTGTCTGTTGGAACATTGGCTAATGTTTGACTAGTGTACATCTGGAAACTGCAACAGTGGATCCCTTCGATAACAAATCCAGTATTATTGAGTTAATCAAGAAACAATTCTTGTTCCAATTTTTGAATTCAGATATTTTATGTACTGTAACAATATGATTAGCTGTCAGTTTGACTTGCTGACCCTCCTTCATCTGCAGTCAAGCAGCTAATACTCTAGATTACTTATGATGTGTGTTTTTGGTGACTTGTTAAGCTGTATTCCTAGTACCAGAATGCCATGGATAAACCTCATAGACTTTGGCATGTGTGGAATTGACATTCTTTTCTGTTTAGGCCTAGCTAAGAGGTAAAGCATCTCTAAGAAATGGTGGGACGGGCAGATAGGTGACTCAATAGGCACCACAAATGGAGAACAGACCTAATGGGAGCTCATTGACTGTGCTCACTTTCTATACCAATATTTAATTATTAAAAGACCACAACAACTCTAGATTAACAAACATTCCCTATAAAGGACAGAATAGTGATAAAGATGCCTACTATACACTGTTCTTCAATTTCATAATAGAAGCACCAGCAGATGCATTTATAGAAGCTATAAAAAATTATCATTAAAATTATCATTATTGGCAGATGATTGGATTGTATACCTGGGTTCTAGTGTGTGTCACACAAACTGTAGGATTTAATAAAGTGGTGGTAAGTGAAAAATATATAGAAATAAATGTTAACTATATCTGTGTATTTGTAAATATAAAACTGAGCTAATTTACCTCTATTTTGATTACGAATTTCACTTTTAGTAATCCTAAGAGTGATTTCTGTTTGTAAGTATGTGTACTTACATACACAGAAAGGCACAGTGTAAGATGTATTTTAATGACTCATCTACGTCTTCATTTGGAATGTCTTATAACAGAGACTGTTAATGCCAAAAAAGTAATCACCCAGGAAGAATTTATAATGGAATCTAGACTTTTTGAAAAGGTTTCAGTTATTTGTAGCATTGTTATAAATCGGTTCTCTGTATTTACAAGCATATATTTTTAACATTTTGTAATTGTTTAAAATATTAAAATTTGCTTTAAAACAATCCTTTAACTCAATGCATAAGCCTCTACTCACAGGAAAAGCATTTTTGGTATACGGTTGTTTTGAACTGTGGTTAACATTTCTTTGCTACAATTTCTTTCCCATTTGAGCAAAGATAGTGGTATGCTTCTTTAGTATACAGCTGTGTAGGCTGTTAGAAGTCAGGAATCATTTATCTGAAGAGCTGTTTACAGATAATGTATTTGGCTGGAGGGCCTGGGATGAGAGTTTGTGTATTTTAGTGTTTTGGAGTGTTTTCCTAGGTGATTCTTTGGTTTAGTTATGTCTGTTGTTTCATGATTATATTATATTTAAGACACATATATAAATAATTGTTCTTTCATGCAGCTGAATAGGATGGAAGGAAATGGCTTTTCATCTTCTTTAATATCTAAGTTTATCGATCAGACTTTATAAATAGAAAATTAGAAGGGAGTTTGCTTTTTAAGGTATGGTAAGGAAAGAGAACCTTATTAGTTTCACATTAAGCATTCAAGAATCTGCATGCTCTCACCTTTATCTCCTAATGTAATTTAAACTCAACTCCTAAAGACCCTGATTCAAGGAAAATACTATCAGTGCCTGTCTCTAAGCTCTGAATTTTCCAGTCTTTGGGTTTGGAATGTGGAGGAGATAAAAGAAAACAGACCTAAGCATATGCAAACATGAACTCAGACCTTCCCCAGAACATCACAAGGCAGGACTCCCTCAGCTTCCAAATCTTACTTTAAAAATGCCTTTCCTTGAGTTTTGGGTTCATCTTTTAAGGGAGTACAGATATTCTAAACTTTTAAATACAGGTAGAAAAGAGACTAAAATACCTGAACTGTGAAGCTTTATCTCGTGATTTTATGTTGAATGTGCTTTTTAGAATAGTAGTGTAGAAGTTAGATTAGAAAGGTGTACTAGTGAGGCTAGCCCTAAATATTCCTAAGAAAGACTTTAGATTGTTCTTGAAATAATGAGTGGTCTTACATCATTTCTTTCTTTATATTCCTGAAGATAGAGTCTTTCAAAGCTTTTATTTTGCCTGGTGATTTTCTTTACCCATTACACTCATGTGCTCACTTCCACATGTGCACACTTGGTTTTTTCTTCTCTGAAGAACCTGGAAGGAATCAGAAATCAGTAACATTTGAGGTGGGATGTAGTGATAGAAAGTGGGTATAAGGGGGGTGGCCTATGGCAGGGGTTTCTGTTGGAGGAACTGTTGACCATGTTATACTATTATATAAAAAACTAAACTACAATATAAAATGCTGAATAAAATGAAAGGGTCCGTGATTATTGTTTTAGGTATTATGTGCTCATTACAGAGTAAGTGGAAAATATAGGAAAGTGCAGTGAAGAAAAATTATGACCAGCAGATCAATCTCAGTGATTTAGAGGTCACATCTTTATTGTTCTGTTGTGGATCATCTCATTCCAAAACAAAATGAATTTGTGTAAATGTGTGAATTCTTACATTTTGACACAACAGTTTGTATTATTTTATAACTTTAAATTTTTAACAATATATTGTAAATGCTTCTCTAGATCCTTAAGTGTTTGCTTTTATTCCTTTTTTTTAAAAAAAATGTTCTCATAGGATCATTTTAACTGGGATAATTGATACACATTAGGTATATATTAAACTTACAGTATAATTCTTGCCCTGAATATAAAATGATATTAGGCACAGATTATTATTATGATAATAGGCACACATATTACAGATCAAGAACATATTCAGAATTGTTCATTTAAGAATACATAAATACTAAAGTTAATTAATGATAAATAATTTTTAAGACAATACATTGAAATTTCAAGTTTTGATTAAAACTTATAGAAATAATTTTTAAATCAAGCAAAATTGAAACTATTGTTTTTCTGTCCCCTAGGTGATTTATTAAAATGTATTAATGAATTATCTTATCCTTTAATGAAGAAGTGTTCTCATAACTTTCTAAAGCAATTTTATTCTATTTCTTTCTTATCTCCTATATCCAGTGATCAGTTCCTTAGGGTCAACTGTCAAACTTACTGAGTTAACTCCTTCATTGCTGGCTCTTATTCCAAATCACTGCTGTCTCATTTTTGTCCTAACATAATTGGCATCCTGAATCCTAACATGCCTGTCAACTACACAGCAGTCAGAAGGGTCTTCACAAATAGTCATTTACTCCAACCATGTAATTTTTGAGCCACATCTCATTACACTTGAATGATAAGCCAAGCAGTTTAAGTTAGTCAATGTAAAGATCTAAGTGAACTAGTCAGCCCCTTATTTTCTCTGACATAACTGCTGCTTTGGCTTTCTCTTCTAGTTTTTCCTCACTGTACTTCAGTTTAAGTATTCTCTGCTCATTTGTCTTCCAGTTAGCCCATCTTGTTTTCTCCTGTGTCTAACATTTTATTTGAGATATTATTTTTCATTCAGAAAGTTTTATATAACTTGTTCTAATAAATTTAATTTTGGTGAAATTATCTTTTTGTCATTTATTTACTCAGCTTTTGAACATATTCATAACTCTTGTTAACTACTTGTTTTATAATTTAAGTATCTAGACTTTTTGTAGATCCATTTCAATTATCTTTTCTTCATTTTGTTTTTAGTATGTTCCTGCCTCTTGGTATGCCCTATCAATTATTTTATTGGATGCTACATATATCTTTAATTATTTAAGCATTCTGGGTTATGTGCTTTCATTCTTTTTTTTGCTGCATGGTGTTCTAACATATTAATATATGGGGAGAGAGAGCACACTATTGTCTTAATTGTAATTCCTTATAGGTAATTCCTTATAGGTAAATCTTCCAACAGCCATATGATTTCTAGTTATAGAGTTGCTGGATCAAAAACAGTTACTTTTTTAAGGTACAGTGAAATTGTCTCCAGGAAGGGTTGTCCTGGTTAATGATCATTATGGTGTGTGATTCTCCCTGCATGCCTACATGAGGCTGGACAGGTGACCAACCATACACTTGTTTATTCATGGCTGTATTAAAGACAAAACCTGAGATAGGGCAAATCTCAGACCCAGGTGTGTGGAAATGAGAAAACTAGGTTTATATCATGCCCAGTACATGATTGTTATTATTCATTAGTAGTTAGTTTAGCACAATTGAATGGGACTTTTGGATATTGGGATGCTGTGGTCAAAGATAGGCTGTTTGCCATCTTTGGTTGAGATCGTTCCTGCTAATAAATTTAGTATTCTATAGGAAGAATATGTAAAACTGAACATTTGCTAGTTTAAAATATGCTTGAAAGTAGATGTCTAGCTACATTTATTGAAAAAATGAGGCTATATAGCCTACATACTCTAAATCTAGCAAATATATACAAATTACCTTTTGAATGTTTATTAAGAATCTTATTTCAGTGTGCAGAAGTACTTTGCTGGCACAGTGGTAGTTTTGTAAAACTTTCTCAATCTTGAGAGAATGAAAAGAAGAGGCGAGGCAAATAATTGGCAGGAAAAGCAAATGGTTACAAGGCTATTAACAATGCAGCCTTGTTTACCCACTCTTTGCCTATCTGGAGTTCAGAAAGTGGATTCTTTAGCTCTCTGAGCTAGTTAGCACAAGAGCACTTCTTTCCCTAGGATGCTTGGAATTATAAGCATGCTGGAGAGAACACAATCATGTATCTCTTAGTTGGCTGAGTGCATCCCATAACTGTTAGGACTTGGAGTAAAGGGATTAATAATGAGAATAAACAGTTTACCAGTGTCTCTGGAATTGATTCTTAAGTTTGCATCATTGCACATTTTAGCATGAAGAGGTTACAAAGCTCAAAAGGATGTTACTCTTGAAAGCAGAAGTCTACTTGTCACCATGCTAACTTTTTTTATTTGTAAAGCAAAGGAGCAAACACAGCTTCTTTTAATAGATGGGAGGCCTTGGTTATGAGAGATCTAATGGTATTGTTGCCTGTGCTAGTACTATGTAGGCTACTTCTTCAATGGTGTATTTTGTAACATTTAAGTGACATTGTTATTTCACCTAATTTTTTAATGTGATCTGTTGATAAAACTTATATTTTTAGTACAAGATAAGGACACTTTTCTTCTTTTAACAGTTTTGAAATAGTCAATTTTTGGTGGGGGAAATAGTACTGAAAATACTAAGGGCAAGGTATGATCCTTGTCACTAAGGAAGCAGAGGAACTGTTTTTGGAAGTCGCATTAACTAGTTATAGGTCTCTTTTTGCTCATGTTTCATAACTTACTGTGACTTTGGGCCATTTTCATTCTTTACCCCCATTTTCATTCTCACTTTTATTTTCTCATGAAATAATGTTTATCACCAAAAACATGCTGAAGATTAACTTTTGGTAATTAAAAGGTTAAGTTCTGTTACCTGCTTAATGACTGGGTTTTGTTTTTGTTTTCAGCACTGGTTGGATGGTACAAAGAGCATCAAAAAGCAAGTAAAAAGTACGTGTTGAAAAAAATATGAAAAGACAAGTTATATGTAATTATGTATTAGAAACTGATTCCTAATAGTAAGGAATAGAAAACATGTTTCAGATGAGTATCTTAGCATACCTACTTTCTAAAACTAAGTTTAATCTGATATACTGACCAACTCCTCTCCTGCCCCTCCCCCCAAGGTATAAAGAGTTGATGGTAATCTAAATTCAAGTGCCATGCAGTTTGTTTCCAGGAGAAAGGCTTGCAGAGACTGAGTTCCTATTACATGCTTATCTTTTATTTGGTGATTATGTATGTTGGAATTGTCCTGTTTGGCTTCTCTTTGGTAATCTGCCCTGCTCTAGAAAATAAGGCGTTTGGAAACTTTAAGGTTGTGATTTTTTTATTAAGAATAATGAAATTAACAATTCGCATAAAATGCCACTATTAATTCCTAGAAGTAGTGAGGGAGAAAATAAGGTTTTCTAATCCATGATTCAGTTTATTCTCTCTAATAACAGATTTAAGGGTGCCTCAACTCTTGCCTTTACAAAATAATGGGGTCACTGAGCAAATAGAGGATAGTAAATTTGAAAGGTGAATTTGAAAGCTTATGGGAGGATTTGTCATGAGCAATGAATAATGTAACCATTCCTCTGTGCTCTTAAGAAATACAGCTGGGTAGGCTTTTAGAACTGTTAGATTGCTTTCAGAATATTTTTATTTGATGTATTTGGTTCTGCACTGGTAGATTAATCTAGAGTTGATATTTGTGAGAGAACAGATGACTATATACTATATGCTGACTGTACATTTCAAAATTCCACTGATTTGTCATTTTGTGTTAGGCTTTATTAAGACTACAGTGTAACCTGAAGTAACCTGAAGTGTTTCTGCAATAACTTGTCATTTTCTGTTCCCAATTAAGTAGACTTTTGACAAATTTGTTCCCTGAAAATTCAAATTGTTTAAATATTTCCATTAAAAAATAACAGCTTTTTTTTTTTTTTTTTTTTTTAATGGTAGTTGGTTCACCCTATTGTCTGCATCTCCGAGTTAAATTTTATTCCTCGGANATATTTCCATTAAAAAATAACTGCTTTTTTTTTTTTTTTTTTTTTTAATGGTAGTTGGTTCACCCTATTGTCTGCATCTCCGAGTTAAATTTTATTCCTCGGAACCAAATAATCTTCGTGAAGAGCTAACCCGGTAAGACCACTATCTAGAATTGTACAGGAGTAAAAAGTTCAATCAGGGTTGCTAAAGATATTGGAAAATTGTCTTCATAGTTCTTTCCTATTGATGGAAAGCTAATGAAATGTTTTCTTTGGTGTTGTGTGTTCTGTTTTTTTGGGTTTTTTCCCTCTTGATGAGACCACAGACAATAGAATTTCATTTTGGGAGACTTTTTAAAATGTTATGATTCCTGTTCTTTATCAGTTTTCAGAATAAAGAGTCGATTCCCTAATATCCTCAACTACACAGTTGAGGTATCAATTCTTTAGGTATCAATATCAACTCAGACTTTAAACAGGACTGATGTGTTAGATTACATTGCAGGTTATCATTACTTATGTTTAAAATGGTTTCTTTTTGGTACTGAGAATTTTAATTCAGTTTGCCTCCTGTATTTTTTTTTTCATATTGAAATATTTAATTAGTTTGATTTGGTTTGAATAATTTTCAATAAATATTAGGTGTGATATGTACGCTTTCTTTTTTTAATTGTGGTAATACTGGTTTACAGCTCTTTTAAGTTTTAGTTGTATAGTTTCTAACATTTTTTGTTTGTCCTGCCTCCTTTGTATTTATTCAGTGAGTCTCTATTGCACCTCTTGATTCGTATACACATACTATTTATTAGGTCTTCCTTGTACACTAACCCTGAGTTATAGCTATTATAGTTAGCTATATTCCTGTATTCTTTCACATATGAGTTTGCTATTTTCATAAGAGGGTAAAAAAAATCTGACCAAGAAAGTGCCTTCAATTGCTTTAAACTTGAAGTTGCTGTACTGTACTCTGTGGCTTGCTATTCCTTGCTGTGAATCCTGGGGACATTCTACCATCCTCCTGATGCTCACTGCCTTTTTATCTCCTCATTTACTTTTTCCATTAAAGATTTCATTATGGTTAATATTCTTTAATTGGAATGTTTCTCTTCCAGTTAGAAGGGTAGGATTATTTTTCACATTAGGTTGTATTATGTCTCATTAAATTTATGCCTTTTTTTTCCTTAGGTATTTATTTGTTCTTCAGTTAAAACAAGATATTCTCAGTGGAAGGTAAGTATCATTTAAGGTAAAACACAATTTCTTGAATTGTTGAAATGCTTTTGAAAAATAAAATCTTAGTTGACTGTGCAAAAAAAGGTCAACATAAAATGGATAAAAATAATTACTTCTATTTATCTTAAAAGTTGTGGAGTTGACTTGTTTAATGCATTTGTGTTTTGGTCTCAGATTAGAGTGTCCCTTTGATACAGCAGTTCAGTTGGCAGCTTATAATCTGCAAGGTAAGCAGTTCTTACGTTGACTGATAGACTAAAACAGAATTCTTTTTGTTTTGCATTTAAAAAATTTCAAAAGATTCAGAGTAATGTTCAAGAAAAGAAACATTACTGTATTTATATAAACTTGTATCATTGCCCTACTCGAACTTTTACTTGAATTTGTTTTAGAATGTTTCCTTGTTTTTCTCCCCGTTGTCTTTGTATGCTTTCATTCCATCAATAATGTTTTCAAACAAAAATAGTTTACCTAATAATTCAGTAAATATTATCATTGCACCCTCAGCTGATTTTTTTTTTTTCCCTTAAAAAGAATGCAGGGATGTGTAAATTACTGCTTTGGGTTCATGATGTGCTTTTAGTCTTAGTCTTTGAAATGACTCCATAAAAGAAATACTTGTAGTGTATTTTAAGTTTTTGATATTTTATTAAGCGCTAAAAAGAAGTTTTCCAATAAATGAGATTAATGAAACTCAGTCTTGTTGCACTGATCAAATATCATTAAACATAGGTATTTTTTTCTGAAAATTCACATTCTAGGAAAATTTCAATCCTTTTTCACAACAGAGAACTATTCCAATTAGAGTATCTGTATATACTATGATAAAAGTGTAATTTTGTGATTATCAAGACATTAATAATTTTATACTTGTTAAGTGATTCTGTATTTACTCCCAGTCTTCTGTTCTTTCAGTTATTGTTTCAGTTATTCAGATGTTCTTTCAGTTGTGTCTTTAGGAATAACTGATTTAAAATTCCAGGAGGACTGAGATTTTTTTCTTACACTGACATATGTTCTGTGCATAGTCTCAGCATTTCTGTCTACTCAGTTTCTAAAGATTGCTGTGTGCTATTTATTTATTGTAAGATCAAAACATTTTTCTATGGAAGTCTAGAAAGAGAATTTCAGGAGCTAAACATTATGAGTTAAAAGTTTAAGAGTGACACATAATTGAATATGCACAAATATGAAATTTATATGTATAAACACGTCAGGCATATGTTCAAGCTTGATTTTTTGGGAATGGTCTGGATATTATGAATTTCTGGTAATTTAAGAAAGCAATCTTTCTACTCTTGTTAGCAACTTTTATTAATAAAATCAATACTGAAGAAAGATGTAGCAGAAAATAAACTTACTAACAAAATACAATTTTGTGAAACTTGCATTTGTAGCTGAACTTGGTGACTATGATCTTGCTGAGCACAGTCCTGAGCTTGTGTCTGAGTTCAGGTTCGTGCCCGTCCAGACTGAAGAAATGGAGTTGGCTATTTTCGAGAAATGGAAGGAGTACAGGTACTCGAAATTTGATCACGTTCTCTTTAACATCATCACAACAGTGATCTCATCTTTGTTTTCTGTTTCTACAGTTGGTCATAGAGTTATATGTTTATTATTTTTAAAATTATGTTCCAAATTTCAGAGGTCAGACACCAGCACAAGCTGAAACCAATTATCTAAATAAAGCCAAATGGCTGGAAATGTATGGAGTTGATATGCATGTAGTCAAGGTAAGCACTGTGTTGTGATGGTTTTAAACAATTTTATTCCTTTAGGACGATGGAGTTTTTCAGTACAAGGGTAGGCATAGAACTTGTGCAGGCAAGTACTGGGTACTTTTTATTTTTTAAAGACTTGTTGTTGTTTTTTTTTTTTTATTTCTGCATACAAGAACTGGGGTGTAGGTCAGAGGTGTTGGGGAGGGAAGTGAGATGAGTCAGCAGAGACAGAGTGGGAAACAAAACAGGCAGATCTTTTGAAATACACTGCTGAGGGAAGCAGTGGGCAAGACAGAAGAGGTCTGCCTCACCATATGGGTCAGCCCCCTGGTTAGGAGATCCAGCTCTTGCTGCTCATGCTGGCGATAGCTTGATAGCTTGATAGTGCTGACTTGAACCCCTGAGCCATCAGGAAGGCCCCTAGCATTGAATACTTTGGATGTGTGGTTATAAAGGTTTAGATTAAATACTGAATGATGAGAACTTCATGTAAAAGTTTAAGAAAGAAAACAAAATCCCCAAAAAAGTATAGTAATTAACTTTTAAGCTATTTTTACTTTTTTGAAATTATTTTTAATTCTCTCACTTCATAGCCATATCATCTTAGATCACTTAAACAGAGTAGTCTCTGAAGAAACGAAAATAATTCAAGAAGCAACATTGGAGATTTATAGTTTGCAAGGGTTTTGATAAGTCCTTGTGTAGTGATTTATTTCTAGTTTATATAGCTAAATTTTCACAGAAGGCAGTCTTTTCCAAAATTTGTGATTTAAGTAGATATTGGGGTATACAAAGAATCTGGAAAGAACTTTATTCATAGTGAGAGTATAGCAGTCTATTTTCAATGAAGATATACCTTAAAACTGTGATTTTCCTGAGAATGTTATTTTGAGGACTTTTGTTGAAAACACCTTGCATTTTAATATTAGTCTGTGTATAATTAATATTCAGTGTGACAATAAAATTAAACAATTGTGTGAAAGTGTGAAACCTGTTTTATGTAAATGAAGCTAACACGTTTTGCTCTTTTCAAATTAGGCTAGAGATGGGAATGACTATAGCTTGGGACTAACCCCAACAGGAGTTCTTGTTTTTGAAGGAGAAACCAAAATTGGCTTATTTTTTTGGTAAGCAAAGTTAATGTCAAAGTTATCGTTGGTTTTGCTTTTTCAAAGTTAGCAGTTGGTTTTGCTTTTTCAGCAAGTAAGAACATTTATGTTGACACATAAATTAGTTTGGAAATCAGATAATTCTGAAAAGCTTGTAATGAAAAGCAACTGTCTACTGTCATACTGCAGCCAGTCTAATCCTACTTTCCAGGGGCAGTTTTAAAAACTCTTCTGTCTGTAGATTCCATTAACTTTAAGGAATGTCAAAATATGTGTCATCTTATAAATAGTCTATATGTGTATATTAAATGTCCACATGAGCACGCTGTCCTGTAATATGGTTATAATTGCTATTTTTAGCATTTCTAGTATTTCTCGTTCCACAATTTCTTTACATTGTACTCCCTATAGGTAAGAGGAAGATGATGTTAGTTAGTACTTCTACCCCTCCTTTTAAGTTGTACTTTTTATGTCCCAGTTTCCACTGTCCATACTTATAAATTATATTTGCATTTTACTTTTATGTCAAGATAGACTTTACTTGCATTTCATAACCCATAAGTTCTTCAGGTTTTTCTAATTGGTTTTACACCTCCAAATCAGGAAATGTATTAAAATGATCCCTGTATATTGGCCTGTATGTTGTTTACTTTTTTATAGCACTCTAGGACTGTTAGCTCAAAGTGTTAGCACCAAATTCTTACACATTTAATTGCATAACCCAATTTGTGTATTTTCACACCCATTATCTGTTAGCAGTAAATGTGACAAATCCTGTAGCTGTAAAAGGCCCTCAACCAGTGCCCTTTGGAAGTCTCTGACCCAGAGACTGAATGCCATCATCAAGTTTCAAATTTCCCTCTTTCCTGGGCTCTTCAGAGTTCCCTTGCCTTTTCCCGTTCAAGGCTATGTACCATTGGCCTGTAGGTTTCTTCCTCTGAAGGATTTTCCCTGCAAAATCTCTCAGTAAAGCTCTTTACAATACTGCTACCTCACGGTCCTTTTTCTTGATCACCCTGGAAATTTCTTGAAATCACAATTGGAATTACAGTTTTTTTCTGTGCAGTCTGTTTTTCCTAGAGTTCTTGGCTCCCCAGTTCTCCTGTCCCCGACTCTCACATACTCCACATATTCCTTTAAATTGCTGGCCTTTGTCTTCTCTTTAAGTTACTTCAGATTCTCAAGGGTTAACATTAAATGGAAGCTTCTGTTTCTGTTGGAACTGTTTTGCTCTCCATGCTATTCTTCAGCTTTCATCTTGGGATCTACTTTTTTTTTTTGAACCAAGATTTTCTTCATTCTGTGCTTTTTTTCTAATACATGTCCTCACATAACTGCCTGAGAGTGTAGAAGAGAATTTATTTGAATCCTTGGGTGCCATGAAATGATTAATTTGCTCTCATGCTTTCTTGATAGTTGGAGTTTCTTGATGGAGTTCTAAATTGAAGGTTATTTCCCTTGAGAAAGTTGAAAAGAACATTTATTTTTACATCTAGATGTCACTGCTAGGCGCTCTTAGAGATTTGAGTGGAATCTTTCTAATTGTGTATTGAATGTGAAGGGAGCTGGGATATTTATCCAATCTGTGAGTGTTAATTCCTTTCTGTTACACATCCATCTTACCCTGTAGAAAGACAGAACATGCTTCATGGCCAGAGAGTGTTATTGGCATATAAAAACATTTCTGGTTGTACCTTATAAAGTTGTGGAAATCACTTGTATTAAGACATGTACTTAGAAGAGTAGTCAACATTTAGTTAGCATTAAATATTTTTTAACAGTTAAAAAAGTAGCTCTTGTTTTAGTAGAATCTTGTAAACAAGTTATGTTGCCAATTATGTTTTTATATGTTACATTTAAAAATTAGTGGGAGTGCAGTTTCATTGTTTTGGCATTTGTAATTCATAAAAGTACAGCATTCAAACATGGTAAGTTGTATAGAATTTTCATATAGGTAACAGAGTTGGAAAACGGGCCAGAAAGTGAGGTTTAAATTTAAAAAAAAAACAAAACACTGTATTTACTCAAACCAAAATTGCTATAGAAAAATGTTGAAGGCCCTAATCAATAATTTGTTTTCCTTTATGCCTTTTGAAAATCTGTGTAGGGTTTCCTGTGCTGTTGCTTTAATACTAGGCTTGAGGAATCTCTTAATACCAAAGCTGAGGCCTATAGGGGAAATATAAATATATAAGAACTTCTCTTTTTTTCTTAACATTTTTAATGTCTGATACACATGCAGTAATGTTTTTGCCAAAGGTATTGCTTTTGAAATATCTGTTCTGTTAACTATATTTTAAGTTGGAGGCTTTTTTGATGGGCTATGAAGGTTATATAATTCACAAATTAAGAGATTAATATGCTTGAAGTAACAGCAAAAGTTTTCTCAACTTAGAGCATTTGTATTTCAAATTTGACTGCAATTCTCATTTTATTATTGTAGGCCCAAAATAACCAGATTGGATTTTAAGAAGAATAAATTAACACTAGTGGTTGTAGAAGATGATGATCAGGTAGGAATTCTTACCACATTTCTACTTAGCAATGACTACTTATGTGTAACTTAAGTCTCTAATAGAAGAGGAATGTACTTATGGTTTCATAGAGCCACAGAATAGAAATTTAATATAATTAATAATTAATTTTCTCTTTCAGATTGCACCATCCTAATAATTTGGTTTTCTACTCTTAAAATTAAAAAACATAAAAGAATATTTTTGTTTCATCATTTATATCTGATGTACATAAAATTTGCATTTAAATGACTTTATCTCTTTAGTACCTGATCAGAAAGATAAATCAAAAAGATCTACCTAATAATATTCTTTAATAAACTTTAAACTAAAGATTAACTTTTTTTCAGTTAAATCTAGTTTCTAAGTGATGCCTCTCTAGTGCTTTCTGCTAAGTGAAAGCAACCAGATTCAAAAAACTTCTACTGAATGATTCCATTTATTTGACATTCTGGAAAGGCAGACCTGTAGGAATGGAAAGTAGGTCACTGATTGATTGGAATTAGAGGCAGTGAGGGAGTTTAACTACAAAGAAACAGCACAAGAAATTTTAGGGGATGAGAGCATTATTCTGTGTCCTGATTTTTAGTGGTGGTTACATGACTATGTACTTGTCAAAATTTACAGACCCAAGAAAAAAATAATAAATAAAAAAATCTCCTGCATGTGAATAATAAAATTGAAAAAAGTACATGTATATAGAGATGAAATCAAGTTGGACAAATGTCAAAAAGATTTATATATATACAATGATGTATGAGAAGACTTAGAGGATTCAGAAAATTAGATGAAATGGTGAAAAACTTCGAAAGTTTTAAGTTTTATTATTGGGATACATGCAAAGGATTGTCCTATTACATATCTTGGAAGAAAGTCAGAGATAAAAATAAGAGTATTAGAAAAGAATCTTTTGATGGCACAAAGGATAATCTTTATATCATCACCAAGTGAATTTAAAATGATTCCAAGGCAGAGTTCACATGTAAAACAACTTATTTTACTTTTTATTATATAAGTATATGTTAGCATATAATGATATCAAATGTATCAAAATGTAACAGCAATCCTTTAAGAAGGATAAAGTATAATTCTGTGTTATAAGAAAATATGGTCATAATTTAATTTCTGGCACGTTTTCTTGTTGGGCTGTAAAAATTTGTGCACCTTAGAATTGATGGCATTTTAGATTAGCTATAATAGAGCGTTAGCTTTTTGGATTTGTTTTGGAGGTATTTTACATATATATAGGAAAACGTATATATCTTTCCATTTATGGAATTTATTGTACTTATACACGGTTCTCTAGTCATTTTTTTTTTTACTTTATGATTGGGATCTTTTCCATATCAGTATATAGTGTTTCTTCATGCTTATTAGCACTCTAAAACTGTATATTTTTCTATTGTATGAATATACTGTATTTGATTTAATCAATTCTCAATTTATTTTCACTATATATACAATAATGTGAACATTGGTAAGTTATCTAACTATATTATCTTTTCCTTTGGGTGAATTTGCTGGGTCAAATGATTAAGGGCATTTGTCCTGGATCTAGAGAGACACTATCAAGTTGCACTATTATCAGCGCAGAAATCTGTTTTCTCAGGGTATTTCTCACATTTTTATCTGAAAGATGAGAAGTGGAATTTAACTGTAGGTTTAAGTTTCCTTTCTGCTATTATGAGTGATATTGAATACCTTTTAATGCATTTTAGTTTTTGTTTTTCTCCAAACCCTCTACTCATAATTCTTTGCCCATTTTTCTTTTGAATTGTTGATCTTTTTTCTTCGTAACTATACTTTTTCATAGTAACTATAAACATTTTATCTAATAGTTTTTTGTCTTTTAACATTCTTACGGTGTTTTTTGCCATGTACTTTAAAAAATAGGTAGTTTAATCTTTTATGACTTTTGGGTTTTATGTCATAAAAGAGTTTTTTCTGCTTTGAAGCATACTTTCCTGTATATTTTTCTGTGTCTAGTTTTTGTTGGAAAATTTTATTGAACTACAACATACATTCAGGTGAGCACATAAACGTACATATATGTTACTGAATTTTTCACACACACCTCTATGATCAGCATTCAGATGAAGAAATAGAATGCTTCCAGAATTAGTTTCTCTTTTGTGTCCCTCACCAGATACAATCCCTCCAGGGTAAACACTCATTTAACACCACAGATTACTTTTCTCTTGTATTTTGACTTTGTGTTAATGAAATCTGAGTGAATACTCTCTTAGAGTCTGGCTTCTTTAATTCAGCATTGTGAGCTTTAGCCCTGAGATAGCAATTAGTTGTATTTGGCTTATTCTTACCATTACATATAGTATTCAATTTTAGGAACAAGTCACCCTTATCTTCCTAATTTTGATGTATGTTTCAGTTAATTTCAGTTCTTGACTGTTAAAAGTACTACTCTGAACACAGGGATATCTGTTTGGTTTTTGTGGATACCACCAAACTATTTTCCCAAGTGTTTAAACTGTTTACATATCTATCCACAATGTATGAGAGTTCCATTTGTTGTTGTTAAAGTTTGGCATTCTGTTTCATGTAGCCATTCTGGTAGTTGAATCGTTTTGTGGTTTTCATTTGCATTTTGCTGATAACTATTTTAGTTTTGAGCTTATTTATTACATTCATTAGACATTTTAATGTTCTTTTTTATGAAATTTATGTTCAATTTTTGTTCATTTTTGACTGGATCATGTACTTTTTTTCATCATTAACATTAGTTTGTATCTGGGATATCAGGTCTTTGTCAGGTACTCATTGCAAGTATCTTCTCCTTAGCTTGCCTTTTGGCTCCCTTGAATCATTTATCTTTTGGATACATAAAGCATTTCAATTTTAATGTAATACAGTGTACACAATTTTTTTTCCCTTTGCAGTGCTCAGTATTGTGTCTTTTTTTAAGATTAAACATTTAAAAAATTTTTTTAAATTAAAAAAATCTTTGCATGTATCAAGGTCATGAATAAACTATATAGTTTACAAAAATGTTTTTAAAGTGACAAATTCAAAATATATTGAAAAGTATAAAAAATTATATAATTGATAAACTATTCACTCATCAAGATTGAACATTTTTGGCATCACTGCTTTAGATCTGCTTTAGGAATAAAGAAATTAATAGTACTATCTTTTATACAGCTAATATCTAACCCATTAATTTGCTTCTTCTGATTGGTATTATTCTCATTTTCTGACTTTCCAAATATAAACACATGGTAGTATTGCTTTAAATTTACATAAATCATATACATTTGGTTTTTTTTTTTAGCAGCCTTTTATTTTACCTAAACATATAGCCATGTAGACCCAGTTTATTCATTTTGAGCTATATGTAGTGTTCTGTTATATGAATAAACAGTAGTGCAGTCATTCATTATTTTTTATTCATTCATCTCTCTGTATTTTTAAATAAACCATTGTTTACTCAGTTATTTCTCTTGTTTTGAATATGTTAGGGTTTGTGCAGGATTTTGCTATTAAAAACGACACTTTAAAGAAAATCTTTGGGTATAAATTTTGGTGTATAGAAAATCTTTTCTCTAGAGAGACCATATGGTTTATTTGTTACAGATGTAATATCTAGACCTCAGAACGCTAGATTCAAACTCTCATTTTCTCTTTTATGAAAATTGTGAACTTGTTCTTAATTTCTTGAGCCTTAGTTTGTCTTTGAAGTGGATCTAATGATAGTATCTATTCACTGAAGTAATTCATTAAAACCCTTAGAAAAAAAGTGCCCAAGAATGTTAAATATTATAGTTAGATTCTTGGGAGTATATATACTATAACAAAATATGGGAACCTTTAAAGCTTTGGTACATATACCCAAATTTTATATGATCCTTTAAATTATGATTATGCAGTTATTTTATTCCAAACTGTGGTGTGTAAAACTTCATTTTATGACTCTGGAAAATGAGATCACATAATCAGAGAGAGACAGTTTTAGGAATAATTTTATGTTGGCTGAGAAAAACGAATAGCTTGTTTTCAACTTTTTATGTAGATATTTTGAAGAATCTTTGCATTGTCAGGGACCAAACTAGATGCTTTGCTATTTGATTCCATGAATTGATGTGGATGTATTTACAGCTGAATAATGGGGCACAGGAGTGTTCAACCTAATAATTACCTCTCCACATCCTTTTCTTTTCAGGGCAAAGAGCAAGAGCATACATTTGTCTTCAGACTGGATCATCCAAAAGCATGCAAACATTTATGGAAATGTGCTGTCGAGCATCATGCTTTCTTCCGCCTGCGTGGCCCTGTCCAAAAGAGTTCTCATAAATCGGGATTTATTCGACTGGGTTCGCGCTTTAGATATAGGTTAAATTTATTAGCTACTCTTTTTCTTTATTTCATAGAGACCAAAAAAGTTTAGGTCTCCCCTTTTTTTACAGATGTGGAAACTAAGGCATAGAAAACATGTGGTTTTCCATTGGCCAAAATAAAAAAGTGTTTGTTTACCTGACTAGGCAACTAAACATTATATTATTGTGATGGATTTTATATCCCTTTTAACATATGCTTTGTATATTGATTAACTTCCAGTTTAAAGTCATGTAACTAGAGTTTTATACACATATACATACACATTCCCTCCTCCCCCTCTCCCCTCTCTCCCCTCTCCCCTCTCCCCTCTCCCCTCTCCCCTCTCCCCTCTCTCCCCTCTTCTCTCTCCTCTCACCTCTTTTCTCCTCCCCCCCACCTCCTTTTCTCCCTCTCTCAATAGTGGATACCATGCAAAATTTTCCACTATGTGGCAAATTAGGATATTTCTGGTTCTTTATAATTTCAAGTTCATTATTCTTATAGACCCCTTGTTTGTTCGTCATAAATTAGAAATGTATTGGTTTACTTGAGATTATATAACTGATTTTTTGGAATGCTTTGAAAATCAGTCATTACAATTTGACAAAATGAGTAATATTGAATAATATGAGAGGTCAGTGTGGAATTCATGTAAGAGCGCTTCTATTCTACCTGTATATTAAAAGTGGGGGGGGCATTTTCTTAACAGTGTAAATGGAAATCAAGAATATGACAATAATCTTAAATATTTTTGGAAGATTTTGAAACATACCACAATTGGAAAAAATAACTGAAAATCTTGAGTTAATAGCACACTTTACATTGAGTTGTGGGAATGAGGAGGGGGAAAGAGTTCATAAAAGCACAAGTATAGCAGACTTATTTATGATGATCTGAAGTATGAGTATGCTTAAGAAAAATCATTATAATTTGTGTTGCATATTTCACATGGTTTTAAAGAGTAAAAGAATGGTGTGGTACGGGGAGACAACAGTATTATTGGTAGCTTGTTCAAGATGAAGTTTAAGATGACTTTTAAGAACGTCAGTGTAGACTTTCATTTATCTGTAGCTCTTAATTTCTTTTATTCTTGTTAATATGCTTGATTATTTTAGTGGAAAAACTGAGTATCAGACCACAAAAACTAATAAACCCAGAAGATCGACATCCTTTGAAAGAAGACCCAGCAAGCGATATTCTCGAAGAACTCTACAAATAAAAGGTGAAATGCAGCCCTGTCCCAGAGGACTTTTCTTTCTTGTCAGTTTATCATGTATTGGTATTGTTTACTTGAGAGGAAGTTGTCTGATTCTTAAGTATACTCAGGTGACTGAAGTCTTCTGATTTTTTGAATTTGGTTTTGATACAAATAGTTTCATAAAAATACAAGGGGAAAATTACCTATTGTTTTTGATATTAAATTTTGTTAATCGCAATTCAAACAATGTTCTGAGTTTGTGTTCTTGTGAGCGTTTTTTTGTATTAACTAGTTCCCTTCTTTTGATTTCCAGATTTCATTTATAATAATCTTTTAAATCCCCTTAGGACTAAAAACAAAAATTGGAAGCAAAAATTATTTCATACTTGATTAAATATTAAGTATACTATTAAATACATTTTTATTTATTTAACATTATACAGAAATTTGCAAATTCATAAATGTTGCTGGCCGTATAAGAGTCTTTAGGTGATAGAAAACATGGTTTACTTGTTAGATAAACTGAAACTTGTTTCATATTGGATTTTAATTTGTATTACAATATTGATAAATTTTAAATATGTCCAATGTCATTGTTATGACTAGTCCAGAAACATGACATGATATTTGGCTTTTTTGTGTTTTTTTAAGATACTGATTTATATTCATAATTTTGGATATGACAAAATTATTATATCTATTATATATGTAGCTACATATGAAATAATTTCAATTTTTGGTGTTTTTAACAATGGGAAGTGCTATTATTGATTACAATTATTGCTTTTATTACAGCTTATAATTTTTATAATTGCTATTATTAATTTTAATGTTATGATTACTTCTGTGAACAGAATAAGTCTATAGTTGGGAAACACAGATTTATAAAATTGTCAAGATTTAGTTTTATGAATAATGAATAGTGTATGAGGAAACTAATGGGACATTTTCTTTTTTTCTTCCATTAGCTAGTACAGCAAAATCTGAAGAACTCAGGTGGGTGTAGTCTTGCAACTTAATAATTAGCATAGTGTTTTAGACTTTATTTCCTGCCGTCATAAATTAAACAAATACTTGTTGAACTGTATCAAAGTATTAAATGTTGTAGTGTTGGTAATATAGTAGAGAACAAATAAATGTATAATGCCACATAAAATTGACACAAAGAAAAATAAAAGTTTAAAGGGTGGGCAGGGTGGATTCATAATGAGATGACATACTGTTGTTATTGGTACATAATGCAGGATATAAAGATGATTAAATTATGATCTTTGCAAAGATAGAACTCAAAGATTTACAGATAAGCTCTTGTACTCCTGGGATAAATCGCACTTTGCCATTGTGTATAATACTTCTTTATATTATGTTGCTAGAATTAATTCACTAGTATTGTGTTGTAGATGCACTAGTATTTTGTTATGTTCATCAAACTTGAGGACTTTTTTCCCTCTTTATCAATTTTAGTAAAGGTTTGTCAGTTTTGTTCACCTTTTCAGAAAACTGTTTTTTGGTTTATTCATTATCTCCATTTCATTACTTTTCACTCTGATATGTTACTTCATTTCTTCTGTTTGCTTTAGGTTGAGTTTGCCTTTTTTCTAGTGTCTTAGTTAGAAGATTATGTTATTGTTTTGAGATCTTTATTATTTTAATACAACATTTATAGCTAAAAATATTCTTCCAGTCACTGCTTTAAATGACATACCTTTTTATATTTTCATTTTATGATCTTTGTCTTTGACCCATTGGTTACTTGGGAGTGTTTTACCTAATCTACACTTGTTTGTGAATATCTTTTATTTTCTTGGGTTTGTTGTTGTTTGTAGTTTCTTTCCATTGTGTTAGGAAAACACACTTTGCATGATTTTTATTCCTTTAAATGTATTGAGACTTGCTTTCTGGCCATAGCGTGTTTTATCTTGGAAAGTGGTCTGTGCACTTGAGAAAAATGTATATTCTGTTACTGTTTTTTTTATATATATATTAAAGATTGATTTATAGTGCATACAAGAGTTGGGGTACAGGGTAGAGTCAGGGGTTGAGAAGATTCACCAAAGACAGAATGGGGAGCAGAACAGGCAGATTGACTAAAATGCACTGCTGAGGGGAGCAGCGGGCGAGGCAGGAGAGGTCTGCTGCGCCATGGGGTCCCCTCCCTGACCAGGGATTGAACTCACACTGCAGTGGCTGCGGAAGCTCCACAGCACATTGCTCAACCTCTTGCACTACCAGAGAGGCCCTGCTCTGTTATTGTTGAATGGAATGTTTCATATATATCTGTGAGGTCTAGTTGGTTTTATACCATTGTTCAAGACTTCTATTGTTGATCTTCTGTGTAGTTAAATCCATTATTAGAATGGGTTACTAAAGTCTAATTATTCTTCAGTTAGTCTGTTTTCCACTTTCAATTTTTAAAAGTTTTTTTTTCCTTCATGTATTTATGGGACTTTTTTTTTAAGGTGCATGTATGTTTATAGCTGTTTCTTTCATTACCATAAATTTTCCCTTTTTTCCCTCTAGTAACTTTGCTTTAAAGTCCATTTGTCTTAAGTATTACCAATCCAGTTCTGAAAACTTTTCCATGGTATGTCATTTTCATAAAATTTGGGATATTTTCAACCATTATTTACTCATTTTCTTTCTGCTTCTTTATTTTCTCTTCCTGGGATTTTTTTGCTACATTTGCTAGTATCCCATAAGTCTGTTCACTTTTCTTCATTTTTTACTTTCTGTTCCGCATACTAGATAATCTCATTTGATCTGTTAGGTTCACTATTCCTCAGCCTGTTCAGATCTGCTATTATGTCCTGGTGAATTTTTCATTTCAGTATTATATATTTCCACTCCAGAATTTCTTTGTTACTTTTTTGCAATTTCTCTATTTGTTAGAAGTTGTTCTCATACTTTTTTTTAGTTCTTAAACATATTTTATGTAACTGATGTAAAGTCTGAATTACTGGGACAGTGTTATTTCCGTATTCTCGGCTGTATCCACTTGTTGTAGAACTTCCACCACACTGAATGTGGGAGAATGGAGAAGAGAGCAAAATTGTAACTTAAGTGCCAGATTCAGTTCTGAGATTTAGTAAATTATCTTGAATAAATATTTTCTCTACTTGATGTGTACATTTTATTATTTTTATAATTTTCACCAGCTAGATGTTTGTTTCACTAGGAGGGGGTTTGCTAATCTCAAATCACTGTTCTAGAATTTCTACTTACTATGACTCAATTAACTTTAGCCCTGTATATTGTTTAGTTTCATGTACTGTTTCTCAACCATTGGTATGTATCAGGGTCTCCTGAAAATATCAGGTTCAGGCAATACTATAAATCTCATTCCTTTTTTGAATTTATTTACCCTACTACATGGCAGATATATGACTATAGCTTCTTCAAAACGGAAAATTGTGTTTGGTACTTACTAAGTACAGTCAGCCTCACTGTGACATGTCCTAGCTATTCATTTTTTTCACTTAGAAAACTGTTAATACTAGGGTATGATTAGTCATTCACTGCAAATGCACTCTTTTGAATAAGGATTCCTGACATTCTACTGATGTCAGTAGACTATTAGAAATAAATGGAGTAGAGGAGAGGGATTCTCATCATTGTGAATTTACAGTAGAGTTTAAAAAAACACAAAATTTTCTGCCTTTTCTGATCTGTACACTTTTATTTTCCTTAGAGCCAATTAATAAGTTGCGCTTATAAGAAAAATAGTGGCAAATGTTGGAGGTATTCTGATTTTCTTGCATTTGTTTTTTTTGTTTTGTTTAGTGAGTCATGTTTTGGCAACCTCATAGGGACAGAGTATTAACAGCTTACCATAAAGATTACCTAATGAAGTTAGCAAGACTGTAATCAAAGCACTACAGTGATAATATAGTTGAAAAATTTAGGTTTTCTATGTAAGAATTGTCCTTCTTTACAATTTCCTGAAATCAGATTTCTGACCAAAAAGTGAGTATAATTATACAGTCTCTGTCCTAGAATTAAGATTAACTTAATAACTAAATTTTGTGTCCTTTTGAGTATGCTTTTGGCTCTGGAAAACAGTAGAAATGGCATATTAAGTGGTGATACCTAATTAAAAGTTTTTTCTAATAAAAATGCTAAAATATGTAGACCCAGCTCTCCTGAATGTTACTGTGTATGATTCATACAGCACTTACAAGAACCTGATCCTGGATTGGCCAACCTGATCCTGGATTGGCCAACCTGATCCTGGACTGACATGACTGTCCTTTCACTCTTGTCCTTATAGTTCTTTTGCATGAAGTTTTACTCCAGTGGGACATGGAAAACAGGACTGAAAGAACACAACTATTCGCCCTAATATGCTTTCTATCCTTGTATTATTTGAATAGCAGAATTTTTTCATTGGTTCTTGTCATTTCTTTTTTAGCTGTTTTCTTTCTTTCTAACTACTCCCTTGTGAGTCTCGATACATAGTATCTTAAAAAGAGATGGTATTCGAAAAAGTTTTCAAATTCAGTTATTAGTGCTTTATGAAGGCGTGATGAATAGTCTTGAAGATAGAAAAGACGAAAAGATGTGGAGGGAATGACTAAAGAAGGTGTGAGAACCTGTAGGGTCTATTATTGCAGGTAGTTTTTAAAGGGGGACGCTTGGATTAGGTTAGTGACCAAAAAAATGTAGTCTTACTTTCATTTTCGTGGTGGTGAAAAAATGTTGAGGAAATAGTGCTTTCTACATTTCAAATTGTTTGAAAATAGAGCTGTGATCCACTTAATGACTTAACATCGTTTGTTTATTGGAAGCACTTTCTGTCATTACTATTCACCCATTATTCATCACCCTTTGAAGGGAAAGCTTCAGAGAATAATTGAAGGGATGATAGAGTAGTGAGTTTGACTCCTGTATCAAGCAGGTTGGATGAGATTTCATTTATGCTTAGGATTATGAGTTATTTTAAAGCAGTATAATGTATTTTGTGAAGAGCAACGTCATTTATAAAAAAATTGTGTCTGACACTTTATTAATGCCTTGGTAATAGACCTACACTAACCGCTTCTGGTTAAAAGTTTTTTTGCTGGTGGTTGTTGACTACTTTTATTTATTCCCTTACATCTTTACTTTGCTAATATTAATTCATTTAATCCTAACAATTTTATGCAAATGAGGAACTTAGTTCAAACAGTGGAGTCACAGTTTGAATTTGAACCTAGACAAAGGTAGTGTAAGTTCTAATGACTGAACTTGTAGATATATGTAGTTAATAAAAATAGGTTCTATATCAGTTCATTCTTCATTATCCAGCCTTTTGGCAAGGACATTTCATTCTTGAGTGCTTTCTTAATTAGTTGTCTCATCTTTGGATAGATTTATTCTGAGCCCTTTAAGGAAAAATTGTGGATATTGTGTTCAGAGCTTGCATTTGAGCAGCTATGCCTGTTACCTATTACTAGAATGGCATCTTGATGGGGAATCATATTCTTGACTGAGAAGAGGTCTGTGTCAGCCTGATAACTGGCAGTGTTTTGCTTTTATATCTCCTTGATGTACCTGAAGGTTTTTTGTAATCCTTGAAAGTCAGTAACTTAACAGTAACAGTTTGAATGTATTTACTTTTGTGTCTTATTTACCTGGAACACAGTGCTCATTAAATCTGTAGATTATTTTCTCACTTTGAAGTTTTTTTTCTTTGAATTCTCTGTCAGAATACTAATTATACTTACGTTAGAATGTCTGACACACATTTTGTTGTGATAATATATCATCTTTTGAGTTCTTAATTTCATTGAATACCTGGGTTTTGTTTTTTCAGCTGTTCTAGACCTTGTTTATATTTAGTTTATTATAGGTTGATTTTTAAAAAAATGCCTTGGGAGAGGATGGGGGGCGCGTGCAGCATCCTAAACTCAAAATTTTAAGACAAGTTATTTGGAGGGGAAGGTATACAGAAAAGTTTATAATTTTAAGTTTATGCTAAGAATTTTTGAGTTATAAAATGCTGAACTATTGCTGGCACTGTAAAATCTCAACAGGATAGAAATATAGAAAGAAGTAACAGATAAGTATATGTGGGTATTTGTGTTTAAGGCTACTTTTTTTTGCTATCTGTGACAGATATTATCCAATGAATAAAGATTAATATTGAAATGTTCCTTTGAAGCACAATTAAAATATCAAATGAGCAGGCCACAGAAAAGCAAGTGTTTGTAAAATCAAATGTTTGGGGTATTGTACATTCTTAGTTTTAAGAACCAGCAGTAATTTTTTTCTTTATTTAAAACAAAACAGTATCTTTAGAGATAATTTATAAATCCCAAAAGTAAACTGCAAATAAATGTGAAAAGTTTTCATTACAAGAAGAAAAACTTAATTGTGTAGCTAAATTGGATATTAGACGTATTGTGGTGATCACTTAACAATATATTCAAAAACAATCATTTTTGTACTTCTAAAATTAATATAATGTGGTATGTCAGCTATACCTCAGTTTTAAAAAAGCAACTTTTATTTTTAGTGTAGGCACAGCCCTAGAATATTTTACATGGTTTTATAATAGATTTTTTTCACTCTTTACAGTGTTCCCAATAATGTTTCGTCTCAGAGTAATGGCTCCCAGCAGGTAAGACAATATTAAGTTTCTAAAGCACCAGAACACTGTAGTTGATTGTGGCAAACAGTAGTAATTAAATTTTCATAGTGGTGTAACAATGGGAAAATTTTTTTAATTTTTCCTTTTCTTATCTGTAAGATAATTCAATAATTTGAGACCCCCTTATTTGTTTTTTATCTTTTACTTAATCCTCTAATTCATTGTTAATAGAATAGATGCTCTAGAAAGCATTTCCTGTCTCTGTAAATCCTATGAAATGAATGAAATATCAATATTCAGTTAGCTTATTTATCTCTAATGGCATATGACATTATGCACTTTTTAACATTATTATATAGATCTATTTTAAAGTTCTGTTTATTGATGAAAAGATTTTTTATTTTGACAGAATAGATGATTTTTATAATTTGTGTCCCAAGGCTTGGGGTGTGAGATCCACTCTGCCTGTGGTTTCTCCTGTTCCCTCTGGTCCTGTGCTGGTGGAGATAGAGAATCTTCCAAGGAGTCCTGGAACAGACCAGCATGACAGGAAATGGTTTGTTAACTCCTAAAACCAAAATAAATTATTGCTTGCTTAATGGTATTCTAAATTCTGAGCCATAAACTTAGAGCAGTTCAAATATGATTAAAAGCAAATTATTCATATTTGTAAGCTAAAAAAGAAGCATATTATTAAGCAGTCATATTGAGATAGGGAAAATAAGGAATATGGATAAAGAAGGAAGTACAGTTGTCCAAATGGGGAACATCAGAAAACAGTCCCTTATTTTGACTAACGTAATATGGGAATGGTGGTTTTTTCTCATTGAAAAAGATTCCAGTACTAGTCAATAGAAGCTTTCCCCAGATAGATAAGGAAACTATGTCCATTCTATGTTATTCCATACAACATGCTGTTTGGGATGTGTTTTCTTCGTTAAGGACTGAAGCTAAAACTGAAAGGGAAATTTAACGATAGTCCAACAAACAAAGCATGGAATACTCCATTTTGGAGGATGGAGAGATTATGTGATGAGAGAAGATAAGTCATTTATTATTTAAGTTTTTAGGGCCTATTGTTAGGTTAATAGTAAGTATACAAATATGGATACTTTGTGGCTTACTGGGATTAATCAGTGAGATTTAACCTTTCCCAAATAAATATATGTGGCTTGGTGGGGAAGCTCCTTGGGAATTATTTGATTGAGTGGTCATGTTGGTTGCATGATTTGATCAAGTTTTGTGTTTATTTGTGAAATGAACTTTGATAATTTATAGGAATTTTTTTTTCTTTTTCTCTTGCTCTTAGTTTGTTTAGTACCTGAAATCTAATGAGTTTCTGTGGTGATCTCAAGGTTTTGGTCAGCTTTCTGTGCAACCAGTTCTTCCTTCATGGTGGTGGGTCAACAGTGGTTGGTGAATATTTTCAGTCTTTGCCATGTGATTGTTTTTCGCTATTATTTTGGCATAACTAACTGCAAGGTGCTTCGCTTTTTTTTCTTGATGCTTGGACATATTTTTACTTCAATTCCAAATTACGTGAGGTTAGTTTCTAAAATTGAAGAACTTTCCCCTGATTTTCCTCTTTTATCTCTTTTTCCCTTTCTAATTGGGAGTATGGTGTAGGGAGTACTTTCTCTTTGTATACATGTAGGCCCACCCTTCAACTAAGTGTCTAATTTTGGTCTTTTTAAGCCATAAAAAATGTTTCTTCCATGTGTTACTGAAAACATGGGCTCACAGAGCACCTATATTTAGGTGTTGGTGGTAACATCCAAGAAACATATAGTACTGATACTTTATAAAAGAACTCCTTTAGTACATGATTACTTTTTAGATTAATATGAGAATCGTGTTTGTTTGTATCCTGTATTAGGACACTAAACCTAAATTGAGTTTTTAGGTTTTAATAGGTACATATTTAAATCTGTATAATTGGAATCATTAGGCACTCCTCAGTTCCTTTACAGACTTTTAAAAAGAGAAAGTACTGAATCTAAAAGCATTAGGCTTCAGGAACAATGAAAAATTTAGAACTATGCATCCCTTCCTTTATGCATTTGTCCTGAGACTTCTTTTGCTGAAATGGAGTAAAAAGTTGATCCTAAAAACCCAATGAGCCTCAATGTATGTCAGCTGTGACATGGAATTGACTCTACAACTGACATGTTTTTGAGCATATGGGTTCCCAACCTAAATTTAAAATACATTATCTATATCATTCTTTGTTTCTGCATGCTTTAATCATTAATATTTAAGAATGTCCTCCTTTAGGAAGGGATACTGAAAAATTTGGAAGCATTCTCTATATTTGAGCAATTGGGCAGAGTAACGGACTATTTTATTTCTGACAGATAACCAATTTAATCTATATTTACACCTTATTCAGTTCCTTAGCTTTTTTTTTTCTGGTATCTTATAAATAACACCATTATTTTAGGAATGATTTGGTATATCAGTAACTTAGAATAGTCCAGCATTTAAAGTATCACTTTTTGAGAAACATACACGTATTTTAAATTCATAAACCATGTGTAAACAACAAAGCATAAGTCACTAAATTTAGAAAATCTTGCCTCATAGGGCAATATAAACCTAACTTTCTAAATTTGCAGGAACTTTAGACTGAGGGTTATAACTGTGATGTATAAATTGTATGTCAGACCATTTTATTGTTAAGAAAAAGTTTCAAAAATATGTTCTGAAAAATCCTTTTAAGCTAATTTCAGATTTCCTAAGGAAAAAAAGTAAAGATTACTGTTTTGGTTGAGTTTAAAATCTGCCCTTTGACATCCTTTATAATTGTAAAAACTGTCCTTTTTGCCATGTCTCAAAAGTGTAAATTTCCGAATCGTTGCAGATGTTCTTTTTCTGCTGACTGTTACCAGCCAAGAACTTTCACTATGCTTATTTCACTCTCGTAATTCTATAAGCTGATTCTTTATTTCTTTGTGCTAAACTGTATCTAATATGCTTATTAAGCTATTTATTGGAGGGGGCTTGCAGTCTAATCATGTTATCTGTGCCTGTTGAATTTCGTTTTAAGATTCTGCGAACAGTAATTAAAGAAGGAACACTATCTCTTCATTGTTAACTGAGAATTAAATTTAACTCTGAGGCTAGATTGTTTTTTAATGCTCTCTCTGAATTGGTTTCCTAGATTTCAGTTTTGTAAAAATCACTTAATTTGAGGAATACTTTCCAAAATTGCTCTTTTCACTGTGTGCCTTTGCCTTTACATAGAATTATTCTTTAAAATATTTAAATAATGTAATTGAATTTCATTGCAACATCAGGGACAGATACAGAGTGTCTTGTTCTCTTTGAAATTTCCTCTTCATTCACATAACTGTCTGATTACTTATACATAGTACCATATTGACATTTTCTATTGCATGTATCCTTGAATTTCCTTCCTTTTTTTTCTCTTGAATATTATTACGTGGAGTAGATGATGATAACTCTCATAGCAATGGTGCATGCTAGTCACATTGCCTTTCTCCTTTACCTCTTACGCATTCATTTTCTCCTTTTCCCATTGACTAACTGTGCTCCCCTCCCGCTCCCCAACCATCCAGGCTCTCTGCTGCCAGTGACTGCTGTGAACATGCTGGAAACCAGTGGAAAACAAGGGCCTTGTCCCCATCCCAGCCTGCACATAGAAACTACACTGACTTTGTCCATGAGCACAATGTGAAGAATGCAGGAGTCTACCATGATGTTTGTTTTCCTGGCCGTGGAGCCATGACTGAGATATGAATGTTAGACCTTTTAGACATTGGGACTCTTTGACAAGTTGTGATGATATTCAAGTTAAAGGTGTACATTTTTTAGTACTTATAGAAGATTGATCACATTAAGAGTATCTGGAAGAAGTTATTTTATGTTGAGTCATTAGTAAGTCTTATTATTTGTAGTTGAATTAATTGTGAAGGGGAAAGGATCTAAAGAAGCTATATGCCATCAGTGAAAATGACAAATATTTTTTGTGTTGAGAAGGATATGTTTATCATTATTATTATGTGGAAAGATTTCACATGTTTTTTTTAACATGTTAGCACATCATGCAGAAGATGTCTCAGTAGAAGATTGTACTTAAAATCAAGTGGTCCATTATAATCCCACTCCATGCTATTGAAATAGATCAAGGTTGAGAATCAGATGCAAAAAGCAAACTCAGAAAGGACTGTGTAGAAGGCATGATACATCAGTAATCATGTAATATTTATATAAAACAACTCTTATACACTGTTTTTAACACTTAGATAAACTATTTCTAAAGTGATGGCCCATGCCTTAGTTTCTATTAAGTGCCTAAGATTCTATAATTTTAATCAATGTAATTTTTAATTTATAACACTTATTTTAATAAAACACAAGTATTTTAAGTTTTCAGAAGGTGTGGAAATCACATTAATAATGTAATTCATATAGAGAGATAAATCCAAATGGTTACTTTTGCACAATTAACTGGTTAACTGAATGATTACTTTGAATGGCTGTACAAAGTGGAAAGTTTATTTACTTTTGTCTTTTCACTTTTCTCTTTCATCTCATGCATTTGATAGCTTTCCCAGGTTTTCACCAACCTTAAAACTGGCCTTGTACTACTTTTAAAATACAATTCTGAATTTCAAGGGAAATTCAGAATTTAATTGTCCAGGCTCTTTGGTATAATTCATAGAAGTAGATTATTTGGGGGAAAATACCGTGTAAAGGAAGTGATATAAGGAAAGCATTTGTGTTTTTAGAATTTTTAGCATTTCTGAACTTTTAAACCATTTATGTAGTAATTTGGAGATATTTTATGGAGAATTTGAGAACTCATAATAATATAATGAAGTTTTATTATAAATAACCTAACCTAACCTCCTTACCATTCTGCCACCTCAGAGGTCAGTCTTATCCATCTCTGCTAGCCAAAGATAAAGATGTTAGAGAGTTTTAGAACTGAACTGTTGGTTATAAATATAATATAACTTGTCAATAGAAGATGTAAGTAAGCAGAACGAAGTAGTATTTAGGGAATGAGGGGTTTACAGGTAGGTTTCAATCATTGAATTTATCACAATCGTATATAAAGGAGTAGATGCTCCTTAATATATTATTATTATTATTTTTTAATCACATGAATAGTTCAGCTCCCTGACTCTATCATTTAGTATACCTAACTGTGGCCACTAATGTATATCCCATTATAGTTGTTTTAGACTTTGTGTAGATCGGATTATGATAGTCAAATATTGTCAATGCATATTCTTCCTTGAAAGAAATTTGAATCATAACTCTTTGTGCCATTCAAGAAAAGGTTTCATGTGTATGAATATTATTAAGAGCCTATTATTTCTGTAATAGAAAAAAGGAAGTGTTATAATTATAAAAACTTTCTGGTCTTTTAGAAACCTCAAAGTTTGACTTCTTTTACTTTGAAGTTAATCTGAAGTCTGAAGCTTAGACTGCTGATAGAACACCTAATTTATATCTTAGCAAAATCTTAACTTTAGGAATACAGGATTGTAATTGAAGAGTGAGATCTTAAATTTATATTAAAAATGATCATTCCTCTACTTAGAATTTGACTTAATCAATACGGTTACATTTAAATGATGGGAGAATCACACCATGGGTTTTCTTTCTTTGAAACTCTTCATTGGTAAATTCTTGATTATATAAATTGGGTTGGAGGTATGATAGGGAAAGAAGAGATAGCATAGTCGGGGTAAGGGAAGTAAAGGGCTAAGACTGGATCAAGGTGGAATCAGATTTGTCTGTTTTACAGAAGTCCCTGTAACCTTTGTAATTTCACATCAAACAGTGTGCCTATTTGTTCTTGCTACTAATATTTTTAAGATGTATATAGTTGCTGCTTCTAAAGCTGTGACGAATTTATAACCTAATTTATATAAATTAAAGCTAAACTAAGTAAATCGTCACTAATCTATATTCTGCATTTTATTATGCTAAAGGAACCATGATCACACATCTTAGATTAAGGAATTGAAACCCTCCAAGAGTACCTTACATGGCCACTGTCCTTTCAAGAAAAAGTAATCATCACAGAGTTCAAGCTTCAGTACTTTGACTAATTTTATCTAACATTTTTTTTAATTAACAAATTTGTTTTTTCTTTTATCTTTGTTAATTTTAGGATAGTATTTGATTTCTATCCTTGGGTCTAGTCTCTGTAATTCTCCCACTACCACAGTACCTGTGATCTATCACTACAGTATTCTATAATGATGTTCTGTTGTGTGTTCTTCCCACTCATGTTTCAACCACTCTCCCACCCCCTGCCCTGCTGTATGCCTCAGATCTATGGTTAGCTTCAAAGTTTTGTCTTTTCACCTGATCATTGGTTTGGTTTCTCTATATTACCCATATAAGTAAAACCATCTGATATTTATCTTTTTCCATCTGACTTATTTCACTTAGCATAATCCCTTCCAGCTCCATCCATGTTGCCACAAATGGCATGAGTTTATCTTTTTTGATCATGGTAGTATTCCGTTGTTACCACAATTTTAACATGTTGAATTAAGTTGGTTATGTTTCAGCTGCATTTAATAGATGGGAAACTTAGCAAAACTGTATATCATAGAATTTATAGCAAAAAACATATTATTTGTCCTGTGTATATATGTCTTTATTTCTAAAAGCGGGTAATATATAAACAGTCTAATATTGTAGTATATAAAAAATAATCTTTTTAGAGAGACTTTTTTTATTTATTTAAAGGGTTGGTCCAGAAAATTTTATTTATAATACTTTGGTGAATCTTTATTGTTAAAGTGGTCCAGGATGTAAAAGTACCAATTGAACATGTTAATACTTAAGACCAAGGTGTCTTTTGAATGGAAGACAGTGAGGCAGGTTGCTTCATAGGATAGAACTCTGAGCTGTTTCTTGTTTATGAGAGTCTTTCTTATTTACTACATTTTTGCACATTTACTTCGTTATTAATAATAACTACTGTGATTTGTAACCTTGCTTTATCACTTTGATGCATCTTGATGTCATGTGTTTTATCTTTACATCTTGTCAAAACAGGAAAATAGATGATAAAGGGGTTGGTAAGAAGTAGAGGAGTATGGCATCTTTGGGTTTCAGGAGGGTCAAGAATATTGTGGAAATGACTGACTTCACAGCCATTAAGAAGACTGCTTCTCAGTTCTGACCTTATTATTTCCATATGTATTCACAGAGTAGACTGAAAAAGTCGGGAGATGGTTTTTGCATATTAGTACAGAATGCTCTGATGGGCTTGGGAGTAGTAATTGTTTAAAAGACCATTATTTTTGTGTTAGTTTTTGACTTTACATCAGAAAATAATATAAAGTTGCATTAACTTATAAATTATGGTGTATAGGACATATATAGATTTGTGAAAATAAAATCATTGTGGAACAATAATAATCTCTTTACCACTACATTTTAAAATATAATTTATGCCACATTTTCAATTTTATCTTGCGTAGAATGTGAAGCTTTTATTTAACGATGAAAATTGTGCTAAGGGATGAATCTCCCCTCCTCTCTCCCCCTCGTACTGTCTTTTTATGCGACTGTCTCATGTGTAAAATATAACCTGTTACATCCTTTTCTAGGTATTTATGAATCATGAATATAAGTATTCTTCCTCAACTTTTTTAAAGAATATAAAATTACCTATCCATAGTCATGTAAATAAACTTTAGTCACATAAAACTATTGTGAGAATTTTCTGTTGCTTAAATTGACATCAGCCTTAGTGGTACAGATAGTAGGACATGAGGTATGTCTTTTTCAATGGAAGATGTGTTACAAAGTAACTTCATTTTAATTTTTGATGCTTGCTCCTATGTAATAACACCTTATCTGCTTTGAGCTCTTTGGTCTGGTGAGAGGGTCATAATATGCACCTTCTAGAAAATTAGTGAAGAGAAAATTTCAAAAGCAACTAGTGAAAGGAAAATAATTCTATGAGTTTTTTTTTTTTAATGATACATTTTTTTCTATACCGAAGTGGAAAAACAAGTGTTCCTATTTTCCCTAAAGAAGTTGTTCTCACAAATTTTTTTATTGGATTATTACCATAACCATAAGCTGTGGCCTTAATTTTAGGTGGTGGTGCATGAGTGAACTTTTGTTCCTGACAACTGGCCAAGATTTTGTTTTTATTGGCATGGGGGGGAAAGAGTTATCTGATTCTGACAACTTTTTCCAAGGAGTGACTGAATACTCCTTAGTGGTGTAATAAACCTATACCTCCTCCTTAAAAACAGGTTCCGCAGCTGCAGATCTTTCTTTTGTTGTTGTTGTTGGAATTCATGTTTGTTTTGTTTATAACTAATTTTAATAAAGAATAAATGAACTTCATCCTTGTAAAGTTAGAATTTGTAAGTAGTAACAGATTCCTTGATGGTCTACTTTATAGTAAGTGAAAAATAGCTTAAATTATTAGGGGTAGAGTGAAAAAATAAAAGAATGAAGGGTAAGAGATGGCATTAGGAGGATGATTGCTGGCTTAATTTGTCTTGTGGGAAGTAGCTGGGGGATTATCCAGAGAAAGTTTCAGTTATTCTAAACTTTACTTAGGTTTTTGCCTGATTGGAACCTTACAGATAGATTGTAATAATAGTTAAAAGTATTTGAGTAGGTTGGAAAGACATTAACTATCATGAGGAGTTTGTACTTGGTAAGAAGACCTGGGGCAATCATTGCAAGATTAAATAAAATACTTTGTGAGTCTTGTGTTGATAATCCCTTTTTAGTTACCTCATTGAATACCAGAGTACCTCCTTGTTCCTCACTTTCTTACAGTCACTCCTTTGCGTGGATCCTCAAAGTTCTTGACCCATTCTCAGCAGTGTGCATAGGTTTAAATCCTGGGTTTCAACTTGGTTAAGTCCAACTCTGTGTATCGTACATGTAGTGAATGTGAACTGCAGCTCATGGGCCTTTAGTGCTGTCTAATGTCCTTTCCCATTTCCTTAATCTATTCTTCCTCCAGGATACTGACTAATTTTCCTTCTTCAAACCTCTCCTACCTCTTCACTTCTCTCTTCATTCCTCTCTCTCAGAGACCTTGCTTCCTATTTCATAGAAAAACAACCAGAAGAGATCTTAAGTATACTTTCATCATCTCATTGATTATCTCCATTTGGGCATACATATTCGACTTTCTCTGCTGTTGCTCTAGGTAAATTGTCCATGCCTTAGTTAAGGCCTACCTCTATGCATGTGTACTAGATCCTGCCTCTTAAGAATATAATTCCAGCAGTTCTCCCTTCTGTTCTACAGTATAAAGTGTCCTTCTCAAGTGGAATAGTCTCATGAGTATAGGAACATCCTGTGACATTTCATAGTTAATAAAGAAACCCTCCCTTGAATCTCTCTTCTTTTTTTTCCCCACTTCTTTGTTCCTCCGATTGCAAAACATCTTGCCATGAAGTAGTGTTTATATTCACTGTCTGCTCTTTTTCCTTTGAACCCATTTTAATCAGAATTTGTCTGCCAACTAATGCTACTATGCTGTTTATGAATCATCACATATTTGACATTGATTTTCCAGCAGATGGCACTGGATTTCTTTTTCTAATAAAAGTCAGTATATTAAATGACAGTTTTGCAAGAGATGGGACATAAAATATCTTCAGGAGGGGCTTTTAACCTTTTTATTTTTAAATAATCTAGGTTTATAGAAAAGTTACAGAGATAATGCACAGAATCTCACATCTTCCCTAAATATCTTCCTTTGTTAACAGCCTATACACCCATGGTATAGTGGAACTGTTATCAAAAGTAAGACATTAACATTGGTACAGTACTACCAGCTAAAATCTAGGCTTTATTCAGATTTCACCAGTCTTATCACATGTTCCAGTATCTGATCCAAGATCCTGTGTTTCTTCAGTTTCTTTTCATCTGTGATATTCATGCAAATATGACTTTGATTACCTTTTGGAGAGTACAAGTCAAATACTTCGTAAAGTGACCTTCAGTATGGGTGTATGTGATGTTTTTCTACGATTAACTTGAGGATATCATTTTGGGGGAATACTACAGAAGTGATGGGACATCTGTAATAAGTTTAGAATTGAACTCCTGATCCAATTTCACCTATGGGTTTTTTCCTATTAGATATTTTCCTGTTGGTAGGCCAGTATGTCTCAGGCTGTATCTGGAGGTGAGACCTGGCAGTATGTTTTTTTTTTTTTAAAGATTTATTTATTTATGCATACAAGAGCTGGGGTACAGGCCAGAGGCAGGGGAGGTGAGAGGATTCACCAGAGACAGAGTGGGGAGCAGAACAGGCACATCAACTGAAACACACTGCTCAGGGGAGCAGCTGGCATAGCAGGAGAGGTCTGCTGCGCCATGTGGGTCACCTCCCTGGCTGGCAGCAGGGATCGAACTCATGTTGCAGTGGCTGCAGTTTGCCTCATAGTGCGTTGCTTAATCCACCGCGCCACCAGGAAGGGCCCACTGGCAGTATGTTTTAACTTGTTCTCTTGGAGAGTCTGATACATACTGAAGTTTAAGAAGAACTGGGACCTTATAATTATCTTGGCTCTTTGTTGCTACTTGCAAACAGTATTTCTGTTCTGTTTTTGGTATATATTCAGAATCTACTACTTCTCACCGTCTCCTCTATTTCCACCTTGTTTCAATTTACTATCATTGTTTACCTCTTACATAGCCTCCCAGCCATTATACTTGCCTTTGCTGTCTCATATTCTCCTAAGCAATGGAGATGATTGTCACTTACATCATGACATTTTGATGCATAACCCTTCCAGGGTCCTCACCTCATCAGAATAACGCCCATTTTCTCACATTGACAGAAACATCATTTTTCATACCCCCTTCTACTGATCTTGACCTTGCTCATTTGCCTCCCAAGACTATAAATGTACCAAATATTCTCTTACCCTTTTACTTTCTCACTTCATCTTACATACTGTATGTTTACTTGTTAGCTATCTCCATATTCTTTAATAAAATGTAAGTTCCATCAAGGGGGAGCATTTATTTTGTCTATTCCTATTCCCAGAGCAGTGTTTGACTTGGCACCCCATAAATATTGGTTGAATGAATGCCAGTGGCACACTTGGTGATGCAAAAATAGTCAAAATGCTGCCCTTGGCTTCAAGAAATTTACACTCAATTGAGGAGATGGATGGTTTAAATTGATATATGTGCTAAATCATTAGATAAGATTGAAGAAGAGGTCAAAATGGTGAAGACTTTCTGATAATTTTATCAGATTTTGAGTGATAGTTAGAATCAGGATCATTGGATGGGTAAGTCATTTGGACCAAGAGAGCTATAGCACAAGTAGCAAAGTGCAGGGTACAGCTGAATGATGAATGAGTTTTGGGGAGATTCTGGATAGTAATGGTAATTGACATTGAGTGCTTCTGTGCTTGACAATGTTCTGGAAGTGTAACCATAAACATTTACTCCAGCAAAGCATTTAATCCTTACAGAAAAGTGTAAGGTATTTAAGCCAGTGAAGAAATTAGGGCACAATAAAGGTATGTAACTTGTCCAAAGTTGGATTGCTGGTACTTGGTGATACTAGGCTTTGTTTTTTTTTTTAAAGTCTTTATTTTTGTATTGAAGAGCTGGGGTGTAGGCCAGAGGTGCAGGGGGTGAGAGGATTCACCAGAGACAGAATGGGGAGTGGAACAGTGGCTTTACTGAAATACAGTGCAAAGGGGAGTAGTGAGCACTATATGTCGGTTAGCTCCTTGGCCAGGATTGAACTCAAGTTTTAAGAACTTCAGTCATAAGGATTTAAGTTCCTATTTTACTGTAGTATGATCTCTTCCTAATTTAACTAATTGCATCCACAGTGACCCAGTTTCCAAATAACATTCTGAGATATTAAGTGTTAGGACTTAAACATGAGAATATTCGTAGGACATGATTTAATCCATTACATGGTTATATTCAACAGGAATGGAGAGAATTCATTCTTTTATATATGGACTTCTCTTTCACTTCTGGATTTATAAAGTTTTATGGTTTTTTTTAAAAATTTTGAATGTTTTCAACTGATCTGTGTGCTCCCAAAGTTCGTATGTTGATACCCAATCCCCATTGTGATGATGTTTGGATGTAAGACCTTTGGGAGATGATTAGGTCATAAGGGCAAAAGCTTTCATGAATGAATAGTGCCCTTATAAAAGAGACCATATTGAGTTCCCTCATCCCTTCTGCCATGTGAGGACATAGTGGAAAAAGATGGGGTCATCTCTGAACCAGAAGTGGGCACTCTGAGACATCAAACCTGCAAACACCTTGATCTTGGACTTCCCACCCTCTGAAACTGAGAAATTTCTCTTGTAAATACTCCCCTCAATGTAGGGTATCTGTTATAGCAGGTGAAATGAACTAAGCCAAATTGTGTGCAATTAAAAACATTTCGTCATGTCCATGCCAAGACAGCCAGAAATGAAGTCTCATCAGTTCTCAGATCCTTTTGTCTAAAAATTTTGGTGTCCATACTTTTTAAAAATATGGGATGAAAATGACAAAGTAGAACATAGGTTGAAGTACAATATTTCTATCGCCAGCTTCAAATTTCAATATTCTGCCATTTTTGTTTCATCTGTTCTCCCCATCACCATGACCACCTCTTTTCATAATCTTAACCTTATTACCAAAAAAAAAAAAAAAAAACACTGATTCACAGAGAGAATAAAGTGGATAGGAAAAGCAGAAAAAGGTCTCAAAATGAGCAGATATAAGATGGTTTTACATTAGTACTTTATAGTGTTAAAAATGAAAAACATCTAAATTGTCTTTAGTGGTTTCCAAATAAGTTTCAGCCAAGAAAACCTTCAAATTAAATCTGTAAGGAATCCAAATAAAAGTCCTCAAAATGGTCACTATGAGGAGCTCAAAATGTCACCATTTTTTCTGTACCTGTGTGTGAGTCACCCATATATGTCTGGAATTCTCTGTGCTATGTGGAACACATTTTTGGAAACCAGGTGAAGTGACATTTTCAAAGCTTTAGTTTAAATGGTTACAGAGACAAGATTGGGACAGATCTCTTACATTAAAATTCTTGTTGTTCTTGCTATGTCTTGTACAACTTAAAAGGAGTATAATTGAAATAGCTCATTCCTCTAGGAGAGCACAGAACCTTTCAAACATTGGTAGTCCCTTTGATTTATCTCAATATTAGTTCAATAAAATGTCTATAACCTTTGAGCTTATACACGGCAGACAAGTTGAATTCAGTTTCCTGTTGTTGATTGCTACTGTATAGGTATAAATTAATTTTTATATATTGATTTTGTATCCTATATCTTTGCTGAACTAGGTTATTACTTTCTAGCTTCTAAATTCATTGTTGTAAGGACACAATGCCATGATTTTTAGAAAAGTCTATAATTGTATAGTCACCACGATCCAGTTCTACAAGATTTTCATTGTTTCTTCATGGCTAGTTTACACTTAGTCATTCTTAAGCTCCTACCTTACTGGTCACTCAGGCAACCACTGTTTGGTTTTCACTTTTTATAAAATTTCCTTTCTGTGGAATAGAATCATATTTCACATTTTGTGGAAATAGAATCATAACCACCTACAGTATTTTATTCTGGGTTCCCTAGAATGTTCTCACATGTATCCTAATTTCTTTTAATTGACATACAGTACATTGTATGGCTATACCACATTTTGTTTGTCCATTCATCAATTAGTGGAAATTTGTTTTGTTTCCATGTTTTGGCTAATGTTACGAAATTTCTAAATATGCCTTTGTATGAGCCTCTTGCATAGACTCCACTCTCCCCTTAGGAGGAAAATTACTGTATAATATGATAAATTTATTTTCTGACTTCCATGAAGTTTGCAACTTTTACCATAGTCATAGAAGTACATGAGGGTTCAGGTGTATCTATATCCTATCGAACACTTACTTTCTGTATTTTTTATTACTGTAGTAGCTGGATAGTGCTACTGTAGTTTTGATTTGCATTTTTCTGAGGATTAGTGATAACTGAGCATCATTTCTTATGTTTATCAGCTACTGTTTCTGGGGAAATGTGTATTCAGATCTTTTTCCTCTTTTTATAGAAATTATTTTTTAAGAGTTATATCTTACAAAGATTATGGTAAAATGCAACTAGTACAGTTGATAGTAGAACTAACTAGATGGGGACACTTCCACAGGATGAGGGATTAAGAATGTCAATATTAATTGAATTAAGAGTGAATTGATTTTTTTTTTTAAGATTTGTTTTTATTACATATACAAGAACTGGGGTATAGGCCAGAGGTGCAGGGGGTAAGAGGATTCACCAGAGACAGAGTGGGGAGCAGAACAAGCAGATCTACTGAAATACGCTGCTGAGGGAAGCAGCAGGCAAGACAGGAGAGGTCTACTGCACCATGTGTGTTAGCTCCCTGGCCAGGGATTGAACTCTTGCCACAGTGGCTGGAGATAGCTTGATAGCACCAAGACTTTAACCTCTGCGCCACCAGGGAGGCCCCAATTGATTGAATTTTTTTTTAAAGATTTATTTATGCAACAAGATCTGGGGTATAGGCCATATGTGCGAGGTGTGAGAGGATTCACCAGAGACAGAGTGAGGAACAGAACAGGCAAATTGACTGAAATACACTGCAGAGCAGAGCAGTGGGTGGTGCTATGACTCAACCCCTTTGTACCACCAGGGAGGCTCCTAAATGAATTTTAATTTCAGACTTTACATCACAGCAGTCAGCCCCCATTCCTCCCCAATCCCTTTTTCAACCCCTAACAACACAAATTATTTTTAGTCTTTATGTTATTTTCCAGTTGTAGGTATTTTACATAAACAGAGTCATACAATATGTGGTATTTTGTGTCTGACTTTTTCCCTTTAACGTGTTTTCAAGGGCCATCATGGCAAGATAAATCAGTACTTCATTCTTTTTATTTCTGATGAGTTTTCCTTTGAGGAACAGTTGTATAAATATATACTACATTTTATTCATTCATCATATAAGAGACATTTGAGTTGTTTCTACTTTTTGGGTTATGAATAGTGCTGTGTGAACATATTTTTGTGTGGTTATGTTAATTTTTTCTTAGGTATATTTTTCTGGGTTTTTGCTTTGAAAGCTTTTTCTTTGCTGAGTATAAAATTTTGACCTTTCTTTCAAGATATCTTCTACTGTTCTGTAATGTACATTATTTCTGATGCAAAATCTTTTATATGGGCCCTCCCTGGTGGCGCAGTGGGTTAAGCAACACACTATGAAACAAGCCATAGCCACTGCAGAATGAGTTCCATCCCTGCCGCCTGCTGGGGAGGTAACCCACATGGCACAAACAGACCTCTCCTGTCTTGCCTGCTGCTCCCCTCTGCAGTGTATTTCAGTAGATCTGCCTGTTCTGCTCCCCACTCTGTCTGGTGGATTCTCTCACCCCCCACACCTCTGGCCTGTACCCCAGTGCTTGTATGCATAAATAAATAAATCTTTAAAAAAAATCTGCTATCATCCTTACTTCTTTCTCTATATAATGTCTTTGACTGCTCTTAAGATTTTCTTTTCGTTACTGGTTTTAAGCATTTTGATCATGATATACCTTGGTGTAATTTTCTTCATGTTTCTTGTGTTTAGGCTTTATTGAGAATCTTGGTTTTTGTGGGTATAATTTTCATCACATTTGTTTAAACTTCAGTCTTTATTTCTTCAAATATTTGTTTTGTCCCACTCGTACCTTGCTACCCCAATTATACATGCAGTAGGCTGCCTGAAGCCCTACAGCTAGCTATTATTTTTTCCTTTTGCAAGAACTTTATTCTATATGTTTTACTTTGGATGTTTTTTATTGTTATACTTTCAAGTTCAGTATCTTTTTAAATGTCTAATCACCTTTCATTTTCATGCAATATGCTTTTCATCTCAGATATTATAATTTTCATCTGTGGAAGTCTGATTTAGGTCATATCTTACATGTATCTGCTTAATTTGCTTGTAGAATTCAGTTATGTTTGTTTTAATGTTTTGCTTTTAATTCTCACATCTGTGTCAGATTTCTGTTGATCTTGTTTAGTGTAAGATGTCTTTTTCTGCCTCTTTGCAAACATAATAATCTTTGACTAGATGCCAACCATTGTGAATTTTACTTTGTTAGATGCTAGTTAATTTTGTTCTGCTAAGTCTTCTGGGGATGTTTTTGGGGGATGCTAAGTTACTTGGAAACAATTTGTTTCAGGTCTCACTATTAAGTTGTGTTAAGTGGGTCTGTTGTCATTCTGTTTGGGTTATTCTTCATTGCTGGGGCAAGGCCTCCCTGAATCGTTCAATCAGTGCCCTGTGAATTACATGTTTTTACAGTCTGTGGGAACTGGCATGACATTGTGGCCTAGTATGAGTGCCACTAATCCTTTCTGTAGCCAAAGGCAAATTTTTTTGCATGCTTCTTTTCCTAGTCTCTGGGAGTTTTTTCACACATACTCACTGATCAGTTCTCTGAATACTTGAGGAGGACCCTGTACAACCCTCCAGGATTCTCTCCTTGATGTGATGCTTTTCTTGTCACTGTGAACTACAGCTGCCTAAGTCTCCCTGGGTTCTCATCCTCATCTTCTCAATTAAGGGAGTCTTCATGTTCTGCCTCATTTCACCCATTCTACCCCACAGCCTGGAAATTCAAGAAGTTTGGGGCTCATCTCTTTTGTTTCCCAAATCTCAGAATCATTGCTTTTTGTTTCATAATATCTAATGTCTTGAAAATAGTTTCTTAAGCACATCTCTCCCTGCATTTAGGTTATTTTTGGTAGAAATCCCTTCTCTCCATCTTTACTGGAAAATGAATAAACCAGTTGGGGTACAAAACCTGAATTTCTTTTTCCCGACAAAGGTTTTTGCTATTATTTTTAATTATTTTCATGATAAATTTCTTGGTCTAAGTAAGTTTTGTTACCTTCACAGCTTATCTCTAAATAGCAATTTGCTAGATAATCCAGATATATTGGAAACAACCACTGATGATGTCGTTGGAACACCTGATACTAGGGAGGCGTCCCAAGCACCAGATGAAATTAAAGACACCAGACAAACTGGATTAGAGGAACCAGCTGACTGTGGGAGTAAGTAAATGTTCTGTATCATGTCAATGGCATCTTTTTATTTTACCTCTCTTTGAAATGAGTCATTAAGTCAGTTTGCTAAGACTGTTCTCTGAGTTAAAAAAAATTTCTTATCTGCAATAGTTGAAGTTTTAAATTTAATTAGAATAGTTATCTGCCTTGCCTCTTTTTGGCTTAAGCATACATTGATACATTAAAGATCACATAATTGAGACCATTAAACACTTGTTTATAAGTATTTACTCAGTGATCAAACTTGCTTCTTATTTTGTTTCTTGAATGAAAATTAAGATTTAAAAAAGAATTCCTATAAAGATTTTCTAGGGCACAAGATTCAATGTTTGAACTTCCCATTAGTACTTAGAAAGTATTTTGTTATTTATGATGACTATTGTTGCCTAGACTCATGAAAGTAAATAATGCAGAAAGAATGTTGCTTTCCTTAATTTTTTTGAAGATTAAAGGGAAACAATTTATTGCATGTTGAAAATGTCAATGTGAATTTGGTTTGATGTTAAAATATAAGCTGTATTTAAACAGGAGCTTTCTAGTAATCTCAGTGTAATATGTATTCATTTAAAAGTTGCCCATATTTTTGTGGCTCTTGGCAATTTTTATTTCTACTGCTAAAATTAGGCCCTCCTTGGCAGTGTAGGGGTTAAGTTTCAGCACTATCAAGTTACCTCTGCAGCCTGAGTTGACCCCAGCCAAGGAGCTAACAAAACATGGCACAGAAGATCTCTTCTGTCTCACCTACTGCTCCCCTGAGCAATGTATTTCAGTAGATCTGCCTGTTGTGCTCTCCACTCTGTCTCTGGTGAATCCTCTCACCCCCTGCACCTCTGGCCTATGCCCCAGTTCTTCGATACATAAATAAATCTTTAAAAAAATAAAATTAAATTAGACAGTCTTTAACTCATAGGAAATTGTAGGTGAATATGCTTCTGTTTCTGAAGAATGTAGACTATAGTAATAATATTTAGTAATTTAGAAATAGAAGTGTTAATAAACAGTGCTCTTGGTTAATAAGACATACTAAAGTACTACAGGTGTTAAAAAAAGAAGTTATTCTTTTATTCCCAAAATAATCACTAAACAAATACAATATCTTTAAAAAATCAGTGGGCATCAATAAATACTGTTAGGGCTCTGAGGTTAAGAGCGAAGGGAGAAGGAATGGATATAAAAGGAAATAAAGGATGATGGTGGGAAGAAAAATAATGTATCTGGTTATGTTTTTATTGACGTATATCACCTTTAAATTGTGCTTACGAGTCTAAGACCAGGGAAACAGAAATTAACTTTCATTTATTATGTTGGTAATTTAAGAATAATGTTCTAATTTTATTTTTTAAAGGTAATAGTCAATGACTTAAGAAAATATACTCTGTTACTATTTCTCATGTACTTTCTCTACAATAATTTCTTCTGTTTAGTTTCCAGGTTTTTATAGTCCTGCTCTGGACTCTTTGTCCCTGGAAATGATTGTTCTGTCACTGGAGAAATGAAAGACATAGCAAAGCAAGGTTATAATGATTTAGATTTAGCCAGAAGTAGGACTGGCTTAATAGGGAGTAATTTTAGTGTTAAAATAAAAATAGTCTCACTTATAAAGATGGCAATACTGATTTTATCTACATTCCATTTTATGTCCATCAAAGGATTTTTTGTTTGTTCGTTTAAATACTTTCAGTGTTGCAGTAGTGTTGTGTTAGTTAACAGTGATTATTAAGTACATACTTCCCAGGATATTGTATGAGGTTTCGGGAACATGGTAGAATAAAACGAGGATGCCTAGAAAAGCTCCAGTGAGATGAGTAATAACTCACCAAATACTTGAAAGCCTGATATATCAAATAATTTATGGCACTTTTTTTGTGAATTTTGGAGCAGCAATTTGAAAAATATAGAGAAGCAAATTTAGAATCATTATAGCAAAGAATTTTTAACTGTTACAGCATATGTTAAAATAAGATTCACTAGCAATGAGTGCACCCTCATTATATAAGGTTCTTACAAGAAAATCTTACATATAATGGCAGTTTCATTACTATGACTTCATTCAGTTCAGATTTATAACATTTGCTCAAAGTCAGTCAATGAAAAGAATGTTAAGAATGGGGACCTCCCTGGTGGAACAAGTTAAGCACTGGACTATGAAGCATTGGCAGCCACTGCAGCAAGAGTTGACTCCCACACCAGGGAGCTGACCCACATGATGCAGCAGGCCTCTCCTGTCTCATTCCCCCCCACCCACTCCCCTTAGTAGTGTACTTCAGTCAGTCTGCCTGTTCTGCTCCCCACTCTGTCTCTGGTAAATCCTCTTACCACCCCCACACCTCTGGCCTGTATCCCAGTGCTTGTATGCATAAATAAATAATCTATAAAAAAAGAGAGAAAGAATGTTAAGAATGAAGGTTCATTGTTCTATATACTTTCTTTTGGTTGTAATGTTAAAATCTTGATTCATGTAGATTAGTGGTTATAAATAGTCTCTTTTTTCAACAGTTTGTCATACAATCTCAGGATGTTCCTCAAACAGAAGTGTGGGTAGCTCTATTCCCATCAGAAAAGAAAAAAAAAAGCACAGTAATGTTTATCAGTATAAGTTAAAGCATTTGTTGTATCAACATCATCATTTAAAAATTTAGTAGCAAATAATCTGACGCAAAAGAAAACCAGGAGATGGCCATTAAGTAAATAAATGAGTATGGAAGATTTTAAAAGAAACCAAAATATGTCAGAATGATATACCTTTTATATCAGTGCCAGAAACTACCTCCAGAAATTTTGATGTAATAATCTAGGATCAACTCTGGAAATTAGTATTTTTAAAAAATATTTTTATTTATGGATATTAAGAACTGGGGTGTAGGCTAGAAGGGGGGTGCTGAGAGGATTCACCAGAAACAGTAGGAAGCAAAACAGGCAGATTTACTGAAATACACTGCTGAGGGGAATAGAGGGCGAAACAAGAGAGAGCTGTTGCATCATTTGGGTTTGCTCCCTGGTCAGGATTGAAATTCAAGTTGTAGTGGCTGACAGTAGCTTGACAGTGCTGAGACTTTAACCCCTGCACCACCAGGGAGACCCCTGGAAATTAATATTTCTGAAAAGCTCCCTGTATGATTCTAATGTGCAGGCAAAAGAGTGATCCACTGAGTTGATGATGGACACTTTCAAAAAATTCCTTTAATAAAAGCGATCTGATTTAGTAGTTTTCTCTTTCCCTTCTCTTCCCTTCTACCTGATTATATTGAAATTATTAGGCATTCAACATCTTTTTATCAGGTGTTATGTAAAAACTCAAACTCATATCAGATTACTTCCTGCAAAATAAGAGTTTTGCAGAGAGGTTAATTTTAAGAGTCACTTGAAGATGGAATTTGTTTTCCATGGCTAGAGGATTTTATTTGTAATATGTTTTGCAGATAGTTAGAATATAATGAAAATACAATGCTTGTCCTACATCACACCTGATGGTACCAGTATATAATATGTTTAATCAGTGAGTAAATAAATAATGTCGTCCATCAACATGTCCCACATAAACATAGTTTTAGACAGTGTGTAGTTGGGGCCAGGGGATGATACTGTTTGTTGTGGTTATAGATAAAGGGATCTTCTCTTAGGTGTCCTCTGCCTTTTCTTGGAGCCTTTTTCCTTGGAAACAACCACATAAGCTATTGAGCTTCTATATCTACTTGCTTTTTAGTGGTCCAGATAAGGAGTTGGAGCTATGTTCCTATTTAGGTTAATCTTTAATCAAATTAATGGTGATTTACATGGTTGTAGACAGAAATGGTATTTACTGTGGTTATTTGAATACTTTGATGGTGACTGGTTTCAGGGGGGAAAAGGATATTACACCGGTATCCTCACAAACCTCTGACAGCCTGGCAGGCTGAGAGACTATGATGCCATTTTTTTCCCCCCAGCATTTAAAGATGCCTCAGAGAAGCTCAAACACCTTGAGATGGAAAACAGTCCTTTGCCATCTCCTCCTCCCAACATCGATGTTAACATCAATAACCAGGTATTCAGATTTCTTCTTTGTATACCTGTCACCCATCTCCAGTCCTCCTACAAATCCTTTCTTCCCCAAAGTAATGTTTTTCCTTTTCCTAGGAAGTTTATGTGTGTACTGAAGTCCTATAAACCTGTTTTCTCATTTAAAGTGATGAAGCTTATGGGTATTCAGGGGGTGAAAAAAATTGGGGTAGCAACATTAAGAAATGAAATGTCATCTCATGATTTTTTTTTCCTTAAACATGTAATCAAGTGTTGTGACTGTCAGAGATTTTATTTTGATTCAGTCCATCCTTTCTTTAACTCTGTTCAGTAGGTCTACATTTCGTTGGCAGATTTGGTGAAAGCATTTTGAAATCATAGAAAGATTTGTTTGAAAGGGAGCTGCTCTGAATTATCAACAATGAGGAGAATGGAACTTCAGATGCTTCAACTTCATCTTTTATACCTTTTACCACTCTGTCCCCTTGGAGGTTTATAGTTGTGGATAGGGGGTACATACCAATTAAACTTTAGTTAATTGTTTGACTATAATTCATTTTTTCTTAATTCTACATTAAGTAACTGACAGAAATAACTAAATTAAATGAAATAATTGTATGAGCTCTCAGATGTCCCCACTTAAAGAAACTAGTGAGTTTTAGAAATGATTTGGAGAGACCTCTTTTTTTTTGCCATATATAGATAACAGATAACAAGGATCTATTGAATGAATTTTTGTTGGTTTTTGTTTTAAAGAGGAAAGGGGAATAATTGATTTGCATATTTAATTCTTGAACAACTAAATGGAATTTCTCCAGAGACCGGTATGGAGTAAAGTGTGATTTTTTTTCTTTCTTGCATACTCATGATTAAAACTGTCCTTTTAAATCCATATTGTGTTTCTAATACTGTTTTTTCTTAGAAATGTCTTTTACAGGCTGATTAAGTTTCAGACTTTTTTTTCTTGACCCATTAGCATTTTTTTTTATTATATTGATCTTGCTTTTACGTTGTCGTCAGTTTTTGGTTGTTTTTTTTTTTTTGGTTGGTTTGTTTTTTAATATCTCTGGCGAGGTAAGGTAATGCAGGGTAAGAGATGTAGAGTTAATTGAAAATTGAAATGAGTACACTATCCCATTTGCCACTAGACTCAGCACTCGCCCAAACCCCCAGCAAGCATCATAGCCATGGTCTTGCAGAAAATCTATGCCTGGGAAATCCTGGACGTAGCTGCAACCCCCTGGTGGAGGTGGACCTTACACTACCGAGGACTGATCTGAATAGACATGTCCAGCTTCCATAAGTATCTGTGTATCTCTGGAGTCCTGGGACTAAGAGTTAGAGACAAGTCTCACTTCCTGGGAAAAGGGGTCCTGAAATTGTGGAACACATCCACAAGATTAGGCCCTGCTCTGCGGGAAGAGGAAACTGAGTGTTGTAGATCAAGAAGTTGACAAATTTATGATTAAGCTGGTGGGACTGAGAATAAGTCTGCATTTGGGGCCAGTGCCATCATAGGGATATCTCTAGCTGAGTGGGAGCTGTAGTGGGAGTCTCCCACTACAGATGTATCCCAGATCTTTTAGGGAACACAAACGTGGTCCTCCCAGTCCCTGTCTTCTATGTAATCTGTGGATTCCCATGCTGGAAACTAGCTGGCTATGCAGGAATTCACTACTCTCCTTATGGGAGCCAGCTTTCAAAGAAGCCACATGCATTGGTGTCAGGGTCTACCACCACCCCATATTCTCTTGTGTTCTTTGCTCCCATTTGACCCCCCACAATTGCTATATGCCTCTAATCTATAGTCAGCTTGCTAATTTTAACTTTTTTTTTTTACTTTTTGTGTGGTTTCTCTGTAGTCCACATCAGTGAAACCACCCAATATTTATCTTTTTCCCCTGACTTATTTTGGCTAGCATAGTCCTCCAGCTCCATCCATGTTGAAGCAAATGGCATGAGTTTGTATTTTTTGATTACTGAGTAATATCCCATTGTGTAAATAGGCCACATCTTTTTGATCTGTTGGTCTATTTTAGGGCATTTGGACTGTTTACATATCTTGGCTACTGTAAATAGTGCTGCAATAAATATAGGAGTGCAGATTTTCTTTTGAATTAGTGTTTCTGTGTACTTTGGGGAGATTCCTAGGAGTGGAAATTCCATTTTTAGTGTTCTGAAGAAACTCCACACAGCTTTCTGCAGTAGCTGGACCAGTGTACATTCACACCAGCAACACAGAGTCGCTTTATCTCTCTTTTTAATCCAGCAGGAAAAACCTGCAGTAAATTGCTTCTTACTTCAGGATTAATGTTTGCCTTTTCTCTCCTAAGCCAACGGGGAAAGTAAAAAGCTTTGTATAAAAAAAGTTTGAAAAAAGGATAAAAAAAGCTTGAAGAAAGTATAAAAACTTTTTTTTTTTAATTCCAGGGTGGCAATTCCAGGATGCTAGTTTCTCAGCAACTAGCTGATTTTTGGATTGCCTTTGTCTTGTTGAGGGAGAAATTCTTGGCACATAATCAAAGGATGGCCATAGATTTTATAATGTAAAGGAGAGATTTCTATAAACTAATATTTTTGAAATGCAGGCTTTTACAAATGTTTTATTTCAGGCCATAGGATAAAGTGGCCTGTAATTTACATGAAAATTAGTCTTGAAGTCTTGGAAAAATGAGGAGTTGTAAGTTCAGGATAGTAAAGGGAGTAAGATACTGGGTTAGGTCAAGGACAGCATACCATCAGGGGACATTTTGAGATTCGCATATCTAGGAAATATAATAACTAATACTTAATGAAATCTTAGTGTAGGCATAATAATTTAGTATTGTACTAATGAATAAGGGATCTTTGTCTGCCTCTCTCCAACTAGGGTATTATATAAACGTTGATTTAAAGGGGAAAAAAGTTGATTCATGTTTTATATGACACATTCTTTAATCCAGTCTGATTATTCTACCTTTACCTTCAGCAGTTGGTATCTGCCTAAGGAATTCTAGTTAATATTATCTTTTTTTTTTAAGATTTATTTATTTTTGCATACAAGCACTGGGGTACAGGCCAGAGGTGTGGGGGTGGTGACAGAATCCACCAGGCAGAGCAGGATGCAGAACAGGCAGATTGACAGAAACACACTACTGGAGCAGCGGGCGAGGCAGGAGAGGTCTGCTGCGCCATGTGGGTCCCCACCCTGGCTGGTGGCAGGGATCAAACTCGTGCTGCAGTGGCTGCGGTTTGCCTCATAGTGTGTTGCTTAACCCACTGCGCCACCAGGGCGGGCCCAATATTATCTTTTTTTAACTACAATCTATTTTCCTAAAACAAAACATTAGTTGTTGGGTTTTTAGTTCTAAGAATTGTATAACTCTGAGCTAACCACAGAATGTTGCAGCTAAAACTAGCAATATTGACAGCAGAGCTGACTTCAAACATATCTTTTTTTTAATTATATTTTTTCTTACAATGTTTGCTTTCTTTTCTCAGGATTAGTTCCCATAGTATTTCCACTTCCAATTCACCCTTGCACCATCACCATAGTCCCTTGTGCTCTTCTTGTCCTTCATTTTGATTCCTTTCCCTCCACTTCCCCTGCAGAATGTCTCTGGTTTTTATTTGTCCATTTATTTTTGTTTTGTTGTGCTTTTTGCTGTTATTATATGGTTTCAGGTCTTATGTCTAATTCTTTGATACATTTTGAGTTGGGTTTTGTGCATGGTGTGAGGTAGTAGTCTAGCTTCATTCTTCTGTGTGTAGCAGTCCAGTTTCCCAGTACCATTTGTTGGGAACAAACTGTCTTTGTACCATTGCAGTATTTTGCTACTTTGTCAAAGATTAGTTGTCCATAAATCTGTGGGTTTATCTGGGTTTTCTATTCAATTCTATTAGTCTATCTATTTTTGTTCCATTACCATACTGTTTTAATTGTTATGGCTTTGAAGAATAATTTGAAGTCTGGGGTTTTGATACCTCCATTCCTCTTCATTTTAGTCAGGAGAGATATGGCTATTTGAGTTTTTTTATGGCTCCATTTGAATGTCATCAATATTTGTTCTATTTCATTGAAATTTTTATTGGAATAGCATTAAATATGTAAATTGCTTTTGGTAGGATGGCCATTTTGATAATGTTAATTCTTCCAGTCCATGAGCAGGGGATATCTTTCCATTTCTTTGTGTCTTCTATTTATTTTAACAATGTTTTATAGTTTTCTTTGTATAGGTCCTTCACCTCTTTTGTTAGGTTTATTCCCAAGTATTTGATTTTTTTTTGTTTCAATTATAAAAGGGATTTTTTAAATTTCTTCTTCAGATTGATTGTTTGCATATAGGAAACTACTGATTTTTGTGTGATGATTTTGTATCCTGTTGCTTTAGTAACTGGTTGATTATTTTGATTAGTTTTTCTGTGGAGTATTTGGGGCTCTCTATGTATTTTATCATATCGTCTGCAAATAGTAAGCTTTACTTCTTTCCCTGTTTGGGTTCCTTGTATGTCTTTTCCTTAACATATTGCTCTGGCTAGGACTTCCAGTATTACATTGAAAAGCAGTGGTGAGAGTGGACATCCTTTCTTGTTCCAGATCTTAAAAGAAAGGCTTTCAGCTTTTCACCATTGAGAATGATGCTGGCTATCGCTTGTCATATATGGCCTTTATTATGTTAAGGTATGTTCCTTTTATCCCAAGAAAATCAAGGTCCTTTTTTTTTTAAAAGATTTATTTATTTATGCATACAAGAACTGGGGAACAGGTCAGAGGTATGGGGGATGAGAAGATCCACCAGAGAAAGATTAGGGAGCAGAACAAACAGATTGACTGAAATACACTGCTGAGGGGAGCAGTGGGCAAGGCAGGAGAGGTCTGCTGCGCCATGTGGGTCACCTCCCTGGCTGGCAGCAGGGATCAAACTCTCACTGCAGTGGCTGCGGTTTGCTTTACAGGGCATTGCTTAACCCACTGCGCCACCAGGGAGACCCTTGAGGTCCTTTATCATAAATGGATGTTGAACTTTGTCAAATGCTTTCTCAGCATCTGTTGATATGATCATATGGTTTTTACTTTTCATTTTGTTGGTGTGTTAGATTACATTAATTGATATTTGGATGCTGAACCATCCTTGTGTTCCTAGAATAAATCCCACTTGGTCGTGGTGAATTATTTTTTTGATGTATTGTTGGATTTTGTTGGTTAAGATTTTATTGAGGATTTTTGAATCAGTTTTTAATGGGGAGATTGGCCTGTAGTTTTCCTTTTTTGTGCTATCCTTGTTTGGTTTTGTTATTAGTGTAATGTTGGCTTCATAAAACGTGTTTGGTAGTATCCCTTCCTTTTCAATTTTTTGAGTTTGTGTAGGATAGATACTAGTTTGTTTCTGAACATTTGGTAGAATTAATTTGTAAAGTGACAGCTTTTATTGTGGGGTAGGGATTTGATTATTTTCAATTTCACTGCTTGTAATTGGTCTATTTTGGTGTTCTATATCTTCTTTATCTAGCTTTGGATGATTGTAAAGTTGTACGGATTTGTCATCTCTTCTAGATTATTAAACTTGTTTGCATAAAACTGCTCATAGTAATCTCTGATTATTCTTTTGATTTTTGCTGTGTCTTTTGTAATTTATTCTCTTTCATTTATGATCCTTGTGTTTTTTTTATCCATTTTTTCTTTGTGAGCCTGGTTAGAGATTTCTCTGTTTTGTTTATTTTTCCAAAGAACCAACTTTTGGTTTCATTGATCTTTTGGATTGTTTTCTTAATTTCTATTTCATTTATTTCTGCTTAAGTTTTTATTATTTTCTTTCTTCTACTGGCTTTTGTGGGTTTTTTTGTTGTTCTTTTTCCAGTTCTTTAAGATGGGAGATTAGGTTGTTTGAGTTCTTTCTTGTATCTTGATGTGAGCCTGTATTGCTCTATATTTTCCCTTTATAACTGCTCTTGCTGTGTCGCATACATTCTGTAAAGTTGTGTTCTCATTATCATTCTTCTCAAGGTATTTTTTTAACTTATTCTTTGATCTCCACTTTAATCCAATGGTCTTCCAGTAATGTGGATTCAGTCTCCATGAAGTCCAGGGTTCCTTGCTTTCTTTTCATGATTCATTTCTAGTTTGATGCCTTCTGATTAGAGGAGATAGTTGTAATAATTTTGATCTTAGTTTATCTGTTAATATTTTTCTTGTGGCCCAAAATTTGATCGATTCTGGAGAATGATCCATGTGCACTTGAGAAAAATGCAGTGTCCTATAGATGGCTGTTAAGCCACTGAGGTTTAGATCTTTATTTAGGGTTCTAGTGTCTTTGTTTATTTTTTGTCTCATTGATCTGTCCATTGGTGAGAGTGGAGTGTTGATGTCTACTACATATGTATTTTCTCTAATGTCTCTTTTCAAAGATGATAATAATTGTCTGATGTATTTTGGTGCTCCTTCATTTGGTGAGTATATGTTGATGAGTGTTATGTCTTCTTGATGTTGTCCTCTTAATCATAATGTAATGACCATCTATGTCTCTTTTTACCTTTTTTAGTTTCAAGTCTATTTAATCTGTTATTAGTATAGTTGTTCCTGCCTTCTTTTTTGATCCACTTGCTTGTAGGATTGTTTTCCAGTCTATTACTTTCAGCCTATGTTCATCTTTTGTAGTTAAGTGTGCTTCCTGGAGGCAGCAGAAAGTTGGGTTCTGTTTTATAATCCAACCTGCTACTCTATTCAAACACATATCTTAAGGACTCATTTTAAAGGTATCTCACTGTATCTATTTAATTTTATTTAGTTTAATTTATCTGATTTTACAAACATATTAACTGCTTACTTTTTCTAAGAAATAGTAAGTATTATATGGAATTCACAGATGAATGACAAAGCCTTGACCTTCAGGAAATTCATACCTGTTCCACTAAGCCCCACTGGAGTATTGCAAATGACACTCTCCAATGTCTACTTCCTCTCTTCCTTCCCTCCCTTTCTTCCCCACTCCTTCTCTACTCCTTCCTTCTCTACTCTCCCCTCCCTCTTCTCCTCCTTCCTTTTCTCCTGTGCTAATGGTATTTTCAGGTGATAGCAGCTGTATATTAGTATTTGAAAGATAAAAATTAGGATTCATGAATACTTTAATGGCCTAGAATGATTGACTGAATTTAAGAATATACATTGGAAAGGTGATAGTGTTTTTATTCTGGTTATCCTTGCCTTATGTCCCTTTTTTGTACAGAGCCTGGGTAAAGGTTTCCTGAGTTTGGGATTATTGATCAGGCCGGGAAATAGACTAATAATAGAGAAGTACAGAGTTTGTTCTAGAGAGGCAGAGCCATTGGAATCAGAAAAGTTTATGATGGGTGGATCTACAGATCACCATCATTAGATCAAATCTAGCAGTTTGAAGGTGGGATTGCTCCCTTTTGTAGTGGCCTGAGATATGTAAACATTAACATTTTCTTTTCAAACCAGTTTAAGGCAAATGATGGACAACAGAATCATAAAAGTTCTTCTTGGTATAAGAGTTAGGAGGGGCCTCCCTGACATGCAAAGGGTTAAGTCACAACACTATGAAGCTATCTGCAGTCACTGGCCAGGGAGGTGACCCACGTGGCACAGCAGACCTCTCCTGTCTCTCCTGCTGCTCCCCTCAGCAGTGTATTTCAGTATATCCTCCTGTTCTGCTCCCCAATCTCTCTGGTGAATCCTCTCACCCCCCATATATCTGGCCTGTACCCCAGTCCTTGTATTCAGAAATAAATCTTTAAGAAAAAAAGAATTAGGAGAAGGATGGTCAGAAAGAGAAAAAGGAATGGTGAGGATCTTTGTTAGTCATTTGGTCCCATGTCTTAGGAGGAAGTAGTCTGTGGCAGTGCCAGCTGTACTTCTTTTCCTAGTTAATTTGATTTTGAAGTCTACAGCATCTGTAAAGGACCAGATGTCACACTGAGCCTTCTTTAGTTGTGAGATAGGTATCCAACATTCAATGCCTTGTAATTGGCAGTAGTGTTAGTGGTCAGGAGTATTTAGTAGGGTTACTAAAGAGATTCCATGAATCTCTTATTTGCAGATGCGTAAAAGTAAAATAATAGTCTATAAATTTCAAAAACTTTAAATTGCCCACTTTTAAAGATATGATGAGAGTGTATTGTAATGGAATTGGCAAATTTGGTTATCTCTATGATATACATACAACGTTTTAAGATAATAACTGCAGTTTTGATAGTATTATACCAGGACATAGTGGATTTTTAGGAATTTTATACAATTTCTAGAACACTTACAACATTTATCCAGATAAATGTAGTGTGATTATTCTTATTTGACAATGTTTCCCATGTAATATTGCATATTGAATAAAACTAATTAGTTTAAACTAATTAGCCCCTAAGTTGACTCCAACAGCCAAGGACTGCTTTAGAGTTTGATTATTCATACTCACTGCAAATGAGGTCTAATTTGGAGTACTTAGGAATCCAGGGTGTCCTTTAATTCTTTTGGTCTTCTCTTTGCCACATATTGGTCATCCAGGGCACACATATCAGGAGGATAGTAACTTGATACCATTAGAGTTATGTGACATAAAGCGAAAATATTTTGAAGCCAATACATACAGCTTACACTTCAGTAATTTTTTCCTATCATACATGTACATGATAATTATAGAAAATACAGATTTTAAAAAGTGGGAAATTATAAATTCCTTATTATCCCACTACGAAGAGATATTTGCAGTTAACATTTTTAAGATCTAAATGTCCAAACACTGATGTGTGATATGTATTTTTTTAAATAAAAATCAATGGCACTGCTTTTTAAAACAAATTGTAGTCATCCTCATTTTGAAGATATGTCATAGATAATAGTTAAATTGTATGCATCTGTCATCACTGTATTACTCAGTCCCTTATTAGACATTTAAGTTATTGTTCATTTCACTGACATAATCAGTGCTGTGACAGTTTTATAAATAAATATTTACAATCGTCTTTGTTTTTTTTTTCCCCTGGGAAGTAGAGTGTTAGACTGAAATATAGGAATAATTTTGAATCCTTTGGTACTTGTGAAAATCGTTTTCCAGAAAGCTATCATACTTTTACCTGTGGTATGTGTACTGAATTCTTGGTGTTGCTTTACTATAAACTGAAAAAGAAAAATGTGCCTATGCCAGAGACAGATTACAATGAGAATCCACTGATGTGCAAATACCAATGATTAGCCGAGGGATCGCGAATCTGCAACATAGTTGTCTCCTAAATATCAAAGCATTTGAACCAGTCATAATTCCCCCAACTTTGCAGAGATATAATTGACAAATAAGCTTGTAATATAGTCAACGTGTTCAACCAATGGTTTTATCTCTGTATACATTGTGAAATGAACTCTACAATTAAATTAACACAAGTTGCACTTCACACATTTTTTATTTTATTTTTTTAAATATTTATGCCTACAAGAACTGGGGTACAGGCCAGAGGCGTGGGGGGTAAGAGGATCCACCAGAGACAGAGTGGGGAACAGAACAGGCAGACTAACTGAAACACACTGCTGAGGGCAGAGCGGGCAAGGCAGGAGAGGTCTGCCGCCCCATGTGGGTCACCTCCCCAGCTGGGGGCAGGGATTCAAACTCTGCTGCAGTGGCTGCGGTTTGCCTCATAGTGCATTGCTTAACCCACTGTGCCACCAGGGAGGGCCCACATATTTTATTTTTTGATGAGCACACTTAAGATTTACTTCCTTGGAAGATTTAAGTATATAATATAGTAAAATAAACTGTAGTCACAACACTAGAGCCCTAGAATTTATTCATCTTGTAACTGAAAGTTTGTTTCTCTTTACCATCCTCTCCCTATCTCCCATCCCCAAGCCTCTGGTGACCACCATTCTACTCCTTGTTTCTATCAGTTGTACTTTTTTCTGTATTTCATATGTAAGTGTTATCTTAGAGTATTTGCCATTCTGGGTCTGACTTATTTTACTTAGTGTAATGGTAAGCTTCATCCATGCTATCACAAATAATGGATATATTTTATTTTTAATGACTGAAAAACACTCTATTATATATCACATTTTCTGTGTCCATTCATCCATGGATGGACACTTATTGTTTTTAGATCTTAACTACTATGACTAATCCTTCAGTGCACATGGAATGCAGATACTTCTTTCAAGATAGTGTTTTGTTTCCTTTAGATATATACCCAGGGATGTGATGTGAAATCAGATGGTATGAACTACTGATTAAAAAGCATAAGGTACTTTTTTAACAAATAGGACCTTTTTAAAGACTAGGAGGTTGAACATTTTGTTCATGCACAAATAGTTTAGTCCAAAGTAATGATTCTCAGGTTTCTGTATGCATTGGAGTCATACTGCTGAGCATTCGGATTTGTGGAGCTATGTGGAGATCACATTAAGAAACAAATTAATTGCAGTTTTTCAAACCCAAAAGAGTAGTGCAAATGTGAAACAAACAAACTACAATTAAAACAAAAAATGGAAAGGGAGAAAACGAAACAAACAACAACAACAACAAAACAACACACAGAGAAATGGGCAATCATAACCAAAAACAACCAAGCAATCAAATAACAACTCAACAACATCAAAAGATTAAAGATAAACCCAAGGGACCATGGGGGTGGATGGAGGGAGGGGAGGGCAAAGACGGTGATGAAATGTAAAGAGCACAAGGGACTGAGGTGACGGCGCACGGGTGAAATGGTGGTGGGAACCCACTGGGGAAAACAAACGATGTCAAATGCAATTAAATATAATAATAATATTAGTAGTAGTAGTAGTGCAATATATAATCCCATACCTGACAGCCTGTTTTGCAGAACAAATGCTGTATCTGATACTAAGAAAATAGTTATTTTTTAGATCAGTGTTAAAGAGCAACCACAGTAACAATACTCACTGCTTTTCATTTTAAATATAATATGGGTTGTTGTATAATTTAAATTTACTTCTTAATCTGCTTCCTCTCATTTCTTTTCAATAATAGTTAATTTATATTGTTTTAATTGTGATTTTTGTTAGGTAGTCATGTGTTTTATTCTGGTATTTTCTATATCTGAGATGATATTTTTATGGCTATATACCATAGTCCCAAACAAAAAGCTCTAGAATTATAGGGGGTAAATCTGTGGGACTTAACCTAAAAACCCAGCCGAATTAATTATAGCAAACAGCACACGTTCTTCCTGTGTGTGGTTTAAATCGGGAATTTGTCCAGATGGTATAATCACTCAGTTTCTTAAGACCAGAAATTGGACTAGATGATTTCTAGTGGTTCCTACCAGTTCATATTTCATGTTTGTTACTATTGGGCCTTAGTTCAAAAGCACATGTAGAAGTTGATAATAGAACTACTGCTTAAGACATGATTTTTGGTTGTCTGAATATTAACTTTCATCAGTCCCTTTCCTGTTTCTTTATAACTACAGCCTGTCAGAGTTACTTACATGCATTTTTAATATCTAGGAGGAAGTGGTGAAGTTAACTGAGAAATGCCTTAATAATGTCATTGAGAGCCCAGGATTAAATGCCAGGAGAGTTCCTCCTGACTTGAAGAGTAACATCTTGAAGGCTCAGGTAGAAGCAGTGCATAAGGTAAGCTGCATTTAATAGAGATAGTCCTGGTGAAGTGAAAAAAACATGAGACTTGAGAGAGACCCTGAAGAACAGATAATATACATGAATGTTAAACAAGAGTGGCCTATCTAGTGATTAGAGATAGAGTTATATTAAGAAGCATGCTCAAGATGGCATAGAAAGTAAGATTAAAGATGCTGTAGGATATAAGAAACTTTTAAAAAGTCAAATTCCTATTAAAGGGAATTCTTAAACATTGCCATTTCCAGAAAACCTAGTGATATCAATATTTTGTGATTTTTGGGTCTTATCCATTCATTAGTGATTAGAAATTAGAAATAAAAATGATAAAACAAATAAATGGCATAATACTCATTTTTTTAAAATAGAAAAAGGTGGGAAGGAGAGAACAGGAAATATTTTGTTCAAATAATGTGAAAGCCTGTATCAACTGCCAGTGTGGCAAAAGCGAATGAAAGATACAAGGTAAAGAGTTAACTATGACGTTGTGAAAGATACAGTGGGTTAGGACCAGTCTCCTGAAGATTATGATGCTGTGTTTTCAAAATCACATTTTCTTTTTGCTCTCTCTGACTTTCAGACTTATCTTCCATACTAAAACCAGGACCTAACTAAGTCAGGTTGTCAACTGAGAATCCAAAATAATCATGTTGTTGAGAAGATGCGTTTTAATCATCCTGTTTCCAGGCACTAGCCTTGAAGAGAACTGAGGACTTTAGAAATATTGTTCATATTTTTATTCACTCTCTCTCAATAATATAAACATAAAACATAGGTTTTGAATAATATAAACATAAAACATAGTGTTTGAATATAAACTATGGCACTATTGACTACATAAAGAATTAGACAACTTGAGCTCAAATTCCATTTCTGATTTGCCATCTGTTAGCTTTGTGACTTGAAAAGTTAATTTCTTTGAGGCTGTTCCATTATGTTTAAAATTGGATAATGGTTTATAAAGTGGGTTATAAGGATAAAACAAGACAATAAATGTAAAGGACATGGAATAGCACCTGACACATAATGAACTTAAGTATTGATCCTGATATTGAGAAATTCTTGTAGCAGTAGCAGTGGTAGTAATATTTGTTGTCATTAGCTTACATTTCAGTTATGGTTTTGGATAGTTCTGAACTTGAAGGAGAGGGAAAAATTGGAATACCCCAAAGTTAAAGTTATTTTGCTTTATAGTTAAAAAAAATCTCCCCAAGATGAAAAATTTAGGACTGTTGAAACTTAAGAAAATAAGAAACGGTTTTATATTCTCAGACAGTGGATGGGGGGGAGCACTTCCCAACTCATTTTGTGAGACTAGTATTACCACCATATCAAAGCCAAACAAAAATACTACAAGAAAAGAAACTACAGATCTTCTCAAACATAGACTCAGAATTCCTTAACAAAATATAAATAAATTTAGTAATCACCAGTTTAGTAAGAATATAAAATATAAGCTCTTTAGGAAAGAGTTTGACATTGCATTAAACATACTTATCATGTGACCTAGCAGTTCCACGTTTAGATCTTTATCCAGGAGAAATGAAAACCTTTGTTTACACAGGTAATAGTATGTGAGCAGTTTTCTTTGTAATAGCTAAAATAACTAAAGCCAACCCAAATATCAGTAGGTAAACAGATAAAGAAATTGTGGTATATCCAAAAGTAAAATGTTACTCAGCATATAAAAGGATTGAATTAGTAATCACCATGCGTGAATCTCAGAAGCATCATGCTGCTCTGAAGAGCCAAACCTAGAACATAATAGATATTATGATTCCATCCACATGAAACTATACACTGTTTGTACAGATCACTGTTTGACATGTGTAAAGGTTTCTGATGGGACTGCATTGAAAACTTAAGGAGACAATTTGGGGAGGTAGTGGAAGTGTTACGTATGTTGATTGTAGTGGTGCTGTATATATTTTTTTAAAATGTATCAAACTATGCATTAAAATATATGTATTTTATTCTGTGTCAGTAATACATCAACATAAAATTGAGGGGAAAATGAACTGACATTTTGAGAAAATTTTTTATAAATCTCTCCTAAGGTATTCCTTACCTTTGAGCAAAAATAAAAAGCCAAATATACAGCTTTAGCATCTGTGTCATCTTTTTATCATGTAATTTTCTGGCATTGACTTTTTCTGGTGCCTTAAATAATTGATAGCTATTTAGTAAAGCTTGTGAATTTGTTTTCAAATATATTGAAGTGGAAGCAGACTGTTAACTTGGGTATGGGGTTAGGACTATTCGTGGTACAGTACTGATATTTTTATGGATAAGGTATGATTATTTCTTTTTTGAACTGAAGCAAACTGGTATTTATATTTTTAGTGAAAAGAAATGTAAATTTCTTGTTGCTTTGTTACCCTCAACAAAGATTTTTTTTTAATTTGATTTTCTTAGGTTACAAGAGAAGACAGCTTATTAAGTCATAAAAATGCCAATATTCAGGATGCTGCCATAAACAGGTACATTCTAGGGAAATAGCAAAAAGTTTTTAAAAGGGTGTCATTTGAAAATTAGCTTGAATTCCCTCTTTTCTATCTCTTACATAGATAGCTTCCTGGTGCCTATTGTTCAGTTATTTGAAGATATTCCTATTAGTGTGTTTATATTCTTACCATTATCTTCAGCTGACTCAAACTGCAAAGCAAAAACAACTTTAAAGATATTTTTAATCTTATAAGATACTTTGTAAGGATTGTGTATTATTTTTCTTAGATATGGTTATTCACTTTAATGCCATCCTGTCATCACTGGCCTTGTTCTTATAAACTTTCTTACTGTGGACTCAACATTATTTGAGTAAATGTCTCTGTTCCTTTAGGTTACTTCTGCTTCTCTTTAATTACTGTTATGCCACTTATTTGTCTTGCAAAGCTTTTATCCCCTGCTCTGTACCATTCATCACTGTATACAATATTTTTCACTTGGTGCTAAAACTTATTGAATGAATGTTTCTTTTCTCATCAGTCAAAACTTAGTGTAGAATTTTCTGATTATCTTAGTTCCAAATACTATAACCATATAGCATTTAAGCATGTAGCATGGTTTGTTATATAAGACTTTACAGGTGATATTCAACAAACTTACTAATCAGGGTAAATAAAACTGGAATTACAACTTAATTTGGAATTACAACTCAATTGGCCCACAATATTTTAATGCCATTATTACTTACAATAATTATCAAAAAATCATTTGTTTGTTTACATCAAGTAGAGGCAGATGGGTATAAGACTGCCCACTTGTTCCTCAGAAATTATATTGAGATGTTGAAGCTAGAAAGAGCCCAGAATATACTCCAACTTACTTCCAAATTTTTTTTCTAGATGACTGTTGATACTTTAAAATAGTCTATTTTCCCTTCAAGACTTGAAACATCCTTTAAAATATTCTAAGTTCTGGTATAAATCTACTTCTAGATGTTTTTATTTTCTGTTAATCTGTTGTCTTTCCCCCATGCTATGCCACATTATTGGTATATCCCTTTTGTAAAAAAGGAAATATTATATGTATTTGTATACCAAATAAATCAGTCTTCATCTTCATCTTGCATTAAATGGTAGATTTAGACCATTTTTCTTTTTTTAAAATTTAATTGTAATTCCCATACCATAAAATTTATCCTTTAAAAGTATGTAATTCAGTGATTTTTTTGGTACATCAACAAAATTGTGTAACTGTTACCACTAACTAAATCCATAATATTATCATCAACCCTAAAAGAAACACCAGTATATTTGCAGCCACTCCACATTCCTCTCTTCGTCCTAGTTACTCCATATTCGTGCACCTAGTAACCACTAATCCATTATCTGCCTCTTTTTTAAAAAAATTGGGTAGAGGGCAGAAAGAGCACCAGGGACTGAGGTGCTGGCACACTGGTGAAATGATGGTGGGAAATCCATGTCCCCATTGATCAATTGATGTCAAAGATATATATAAAGAAGAAGGGGAAAATTTTTTTTGTTTTTATTTTACATAGGTTTTATAGCATTCCTCCTTTTTGTACAACGTATGCTTTCTTCTCTCAGGTGTAATCCCCATAAAATTCCCACCACCAATTCACCTGTGCACCATCACCATAGTTGCTTGTGCTCTTTCCTTCCCCATTATTTTGATTCCTTCCCTTCCCTTGCAGAATGTTTCTGATTTATAGTTGCCTATTAATTTTGTTTTTTAATTTATTACAATTTTTAAAAAATTTAAGTATTCCATTTAGATAAGGTATAAGTAGGGTTTCACAAAGTCATGAATGCACATTGTAGTTACTAGAGCTAATACTGGTTAATCCATTGGTGGCTTTTGAATTAGATTTTAGAGGACTATAAGAATTAAAACAAATATATGTAAATAAGTGCATTTTATTACTTAAATCAGACTTGAATTCCTATAAGATCATTTCTCTTATTAAATGTTATGAAAGGGAGTTACCCTTTATTTAAAATAATTCCTATCAAAATAATACATGCACATAGTTTTGAGTCAAATAGAGCAAGAGAATGATAACAACATAAAATGTTCCGTGCCCTTACCCTCAGTTCTCCATACCCTTTTTCAAGTGAACCAATTTAGATCCTATTTGCTATTTCTTCTGTGATTTACTTAATTTGATGGTTCTAAATTACAAGTGTGTAATGGCACTCACTGATTAACAATTTTAGGTATTAACTGTTTCTTATTAGCTAAGGATAAAGACTTAACTCTCACATCTCTCTTTCCACTGTTCTGTCTTTCCCATACTATTAATTTTTAAAAATTTTTTTCTGTTATCCTCTCTTCTGCCTCTTGAATTTACATGCTCTGGACAGTTCATAAAAATGAAGTCAGACAATATCTACTAGGATTTCCTAAAAGTTTCTGAACTGGTACTCTTGATTTTGAAGTCACAGGAATTTATTCTTTTGTTAAAGAAAAATATTTTCTGTCATATCACTGAGATTTAGGAGATAGGGAAAGTAGTCTGTCATTCTAATCCATCTCTGAGTGTGTGTGACCTGGATGTGAAAACTGTTGAGGGTTGGAGGGGAGTAGACAGGTTTTTACAAAGTCATGAATGCAACTCTGACTGTTATCTTGTGCCTTACAAGTTGTAATTTCTCTTCACCTCCATGAATCTATGCTTGTGCAGGTCCTCCATGATGTGAATTTATCATTTTCTTTTAGTGCTATATCAAATGAGAATACTGTGCCACTTCCAGAAGATTGTCTTGCTGTGGTGCATACACCTGTGGGAAATGGTTCTGTTCTAAAGGTAAGAATACATTTTCTCTTAAAGGTTTCTTCAAAGATGATTCTGAGTTGAATTTTGTAATATCACCAAGGATATATATGATTGACACCAGAACCTAAGCACTGAGCAAAACATTGAGGCTCAGTTTTATAGGGAGATTTCTATTATCACATCCCTCACAAGAGTATCTCAGGGTTTTTTCTATAGTTTTTGTGTTGTATCTATTTTTGTCTTCTGGGTGGCCTTTGTTTTTTGGATCATAACTGCTTCCCTAGGGTCTCAGTGTATTGCATGTAGTAGACACTAAATAAGTATTGATTGAAATAAACTTTCTAAAATAACAGCATACTATCATTGAAATTGTGTTGCAGTATAACACAGCTGCAGTGTAACCAACTTACCCCAACTCTTGCCTTTCCTGTAACCATTTGCCACATCCTACTCAGTTCAGAAATTGTAGAAACCTTCCATTGCCCAGTATATATTTTAATTTGCAAATCAAATGAAATCCTTCCAAATTAATATTAGCCATTTTGCTTTTTTATTGCATAAGTACATCTGTTGTAGAAATTTGCCAAATATTTCATTAAAGAAATCAAATCACCTTTATTTCCATTATTCAAATGATAGTGTGTAATTAATACTTAGGTGTATAATTTTTTAGACTTTTGTGTTTTAAAAAAAAAATTCAACCTAAAGTACCTTTCACCAGGACCATCCTTTCTTCAAATGAAAACTCAGAGGATACATACATACACATATACATACCCACACACAATTTTGACATCTTTGACCATGACTTAAGATGCTTTTGAAACAGAGGACTTTTACTTTTACAATTTATTGCATGTGTAATATGTACCAGATAGCATGTTAGACTTTGAAAATTCAAATATATATATGACTTTATAATGGATTCTTCTTTCAAATTCCTTAAGTTCAATGGGAGAGAGAATTGTAATACATTGTTGTGGGATATATGCACAAGCTATTTTGGAGGGAGAACATGAAGAGAAAAAAACATTTTTTTTTCATATGTGGTTAATATTAAGTTGAATATTGAAACATGAACAGGAGATTCAATATGTCCTAAAGGCAGGTAGATGGAAGCAGAAATATATAAATGGAGTGCATTTTTTGGTTATATACTATACCGCTATATATGTTTTTTCAGGTTGGAATTTTATCTCTTTAAATTCTACTTACCTTCCCAACACATACACACACACACAGCAGTATAGATCTGTGTTCCCTGTAAAGTGCTTCAAATGCTAATTAAATAAAAATACTAATTAACATTTATGGATAGAAGTTCATAATTGTATTCTGTGGTAAAGCACCCATACATCTGGATAAAGAACATTAAGAATGTTGGCATCTCCTGTGCTGAATCTTTTACCTCTCTCATGTAGTCTAGCAGCCAAGAGCCAGAACAATCTTAATATTATCCAAGTTTTGTTTCACTAAAAGAAATAACTACATAAAAACTCACGAAACACTTTTTAAGTTCTAATTATAGTTTGTATTCCTCTACATATGAAAGTCAATCACTGATAACAAAATTGCAGAACATCCTGTTTGTGTAAAGGTTAACATCAGGCAGGCCTAGATCAGAATTACCAATTGAGAGGATGTTGAAAAAACCTACTCTGATGATTATTGTGCCATTTAACTAACTGTATTTCCTGTGTCTTCCCTAGGATGCTACAGATGAATTGGATGCCTTGCTTTTATCTCTAACTGAGAATCTGATTGACCACACAGTTACACCTCAGGTAAATATAATTAAAACAGCAAGATGGAAAAAAATTTTGGTTTTGAAAGATGTCCTACTAGCTTTCAGTTTTTGTTTCTAAACAGTTTAGTAAAACTTTTCATTTAATAAGGGTTTACAGGGCCCTCCCTGGTGGCGCAGTGGGTTAAGCAAACACACTATGACATAAACCACAGCCACTGAGCACAAGTTCGATTCCTGCCCCTGGCCTCTATTTATCCTGTTGAGTTTTGTTGTTTTTTTTTAAAGATTTATTTATTTATGCATACAAGCACTGGGGTACAGGCCAGAGGTATGGGGAGGTGAGAGGCTTCACCACAGAGAGCAGGGAGCAGAACAGGCAGGTCACCAGAAGTACACTGCTGAGGGGAGCAGCGGGCACAGCAGGAGAGGTCTGCTGTGCCATGTGGGTCCCCTCCCTGGCCGGCAGCAGGGATCGAACTCGTGCTGTAGTGGCTGCAGTTTGCTTCATAGTGCATTGCTTAACCCACTGCGCCACCAGGGAGGCCCTATCCTGTTGAATTTTATGAGTTCTTTGTATAATTCATTAGCCTCTTTTCAAAAAAAGCAGGAGTGTAGGCCAGAGGAGCCCAGTGAAGGGGCGGTAGGTGAGAAGACTCACCAGAGACAGAGTGGGATGCAGAACAGGCAGATTGATTGAAAGGCACTGCTGAGGGGAGCAGCAGGCAATACAGGAGAGGTCTGCTGTGCCCTGTGAGTTAGCTCCCTGGCCAGGGATCATACTCATGTTGCAATGACTGCAGATAGCTTCATAGTACTGAGACTTAACCCCTTGAGCCACTAGGGAGGCCCACAGTGCAACACTTTTATATTGTATTGATTTTATAATACAGTATAAACCGCTTTACTGTTTTACTGTTTTTAGTAGTTTGCTAGTGGAATCTTTAGGGTTTTCTATGTATATTATGATGTCATCTGCGAACAGTGATAGTTTTACTTCTTTCCTAATTTGGAGTTACTTTATGTCTTTCTCTTACCTAATTGCTCTAGCTAGGACTTCTTTTGTTAAAAAAATAGATTTTTAAAATTTATTTATGCATATAAAAACTGGGGTGTAGGCCAGGAGTGCGGGGGTAGAAGGAAATGGGGAGCAGAAAAGGCAGATCTACTGAAATATACTGCTGAAGGGAGCAGGTGAAACAGGAGACGGTCTGCTGTGCCATGTGGGTCATCTCCCTGGCCAGGAATCGAACTCTTGTCACAATGGCTAGAGATAGCTTGATAGCACTAAGACTTTTATTAAACTCCTGCACCACCATGGAGGCCCTAGCTAGTACTTCTGATACTATGTTGAATAGTAGTGGTGACAGGAGTATCTTTGTATTGTACCTGATCTTAGAGGAAAAACTTTCAGTTTTTCACCATTGTGCATGATGTTAGCTGTGGATTTGTCATATATGACCTTTATTTTGTTGCAATAACTTCCTTCTATCCTCATATTTTGAGGGTTTTTATCATACAAAGATACTGAATTTTATATGCTTTCACTACACTACTGATATGTTTATATGATTTTTGTCTTTCATTTGGCTGCCATGAATTATTTTAATTGAATTGTGTACATTGAATCAATCCTTACATCCTAGAATAAAATCCTATTTGATCATGGTGTATAATTCTTTTAATGTATTGTTGGAATTGGATTGTGAAGATTTTGAGTATTTTTGCATATGTGTTCGTCATGAAAATTAGTCTGTAATTTTCTTTTTTAATGATGTCTTTGTCAGGTTTTGGTATCAGAGTGATGTTGGCATCGTAGAATGTATTTGGAAGCATTCCCGCTTAAATTTTTGGGACAAGTTTGAGAAGGGCAGATATTAGTTCATCTTTGAAGGTCTGGTAGAATTCATTGATGAAACCATCTGTTCTTAGACTTTTGCTTTTGGGAGACTTTGTAACTGTTTCAGTTTCCTTGCTTGTAATTGTAATAGATTTTCTATTTCTTCCTGATCTAGTCTCAGATAATTTGTCTTTTTTCTTTTGGATTTTCCAATTTGTTGGCATAAAGAGCTCATAGTAGTCTTTTATGATAACACTGTATTTCTCTGATACCTGTTGTAACTTCTCTTTTATTTCTCTCTTTATTGGGGTTTCTCTTTTTTTCTTAATGAGCCTACCTGAAGGGTTGTGTATTTTGTTTATCTTTTCATAAAACCAGCTGTTGGTTTCATTGATCGTTTGTACTGTCTGCTTGATTTCAGTTTCATTTGTTTCTACTCTGAATTTTTATTAGTTCTTCCCTTCTCCTGGAGTTGGTTTCATTTGTTCTTTATTTTCGGTTCCTTCAAGTATAAAATTAGATTATTTATTTGAGATCTTCCTTGTTTCTTGATGTGAGCCTGTATTTTGTATACTTCCCTTTTGGTACTGTGCTTGCTTCACTTCATCAGTTCTATTAGCTTATGTATTTTTGTGTGTTTTGAGGTACTTTTTAGTTTTTCCTTTGATTTGCTCATTAGCCCAAAAGTCATTCAGTAACTTTGTATTTAGTCTCCATATAGTTGAAATTTTTCCTGCTTTCTGCTTGTGGTTGATGCCACCAAGAAGACTGATTATTTGCAATTAGTTAAAATTTCAGAAAAGACAATGTTAAATTATACTAGGGGTATGGGAAAGTCCAACATAGTACTTGTAGCTTTCTTAGGGTAAATAAATTTTAGATTAAAGAGATTCTCAAGATCATTACACTTTCTTAAATGGGGTGATATGTATACACACACATGCAGACACACACACATATATTTGTGTATATAGCAGATGTGTTATAAGAAAGGATCTTGGACTCAAAAGTCCATGTAAGCCTAAAGGGGACCAGTAAGAACTGCCTCTTACCACACACAAGGCATTTCAGATCAGAAGAATACTTTATAATTATGAAAATAAGTCTTTTTAAAAATAAATATATAAATTTATTTTAGGTATCGTCAACATCCATGATTACACCCCGGTGGATTGTACCAGTAAGTTCATGATATTTGCATTTTTTCTTTTGCTTACCATTCCAGAGTGAGACCTAAGGATTACCATCAGGCTCTTGTTTTTCCTTAGAAATATGCAGTCACTATCAGAGTTTTTAAATGAGCTTAACGGCTTCAGGCTGGTGATTTAACTCTTCTGTGTGTAAAAGCTTAAGGAGGCTAACAAAAAATAGAAATCTTAGGAAAAGAGTGGCAGAAAGTAAAACAAAACAGCCAAAATTAGTCTCTGTATTACCATGATGACCAGAGAATGATGATTTGGAGCTGAAGTGCTGTTGGGCAGGTATTGTCACTTCTACTCAGACACATTGTATGTTTTCCTCAGCAGAACAGTGTCCTTTCTAACGAACTGGCAGGAAATGGATCATCCTTGAAGAGGAAGGAAGGACATGGTAATAGAGAAGTAATCTCGCTGATCTCTCCCCCAGCACCATTCTTGGTGGATGCTGTGACCAGGTTAGGAAATTATTTCTCAATTGTAGTCCTTAGGCATCCATTAGGAGGGAAAAAATAATAAAATTCATTATGTTTAAAACCGTAATGTCAGTTCTTTAATTGAACTTAATTGAAAGTCGGATAAATCTTTTCTCTGTTATTTAGAATATTTATTTTTTTGTCAGTAGCAATTTTTCACAAAATTATGAGGTAGATCTTCCAAGTTTTTTAATGAGATTTTCATTAGATAATGATGTTAACAGTCTTTTAAAAAAAATATCTTTAAGTTGATTTGTGTCTTTTCATTTCATGCTTTACTATTACTGTTATCCATCAGTACAGGTGAAGAGGTGCAAATAAGGGTGTAAGAGTTGGTTTTCAAAGTGAAGGCTTGGGACAGAAAACTAAGAAAGCTTTTACTGAAACCTGTTACAAGTAAATTTCGGAATAATGCTTGCAACAAACAAACTAAACTCTAAAAACCTTTTGTTCAGCAAATAGGTCTTTAACATTTTTTAGGACCCTAACTGCATATTGTGCAAAAGATTTATAATTGCTTTCATTCTTATCTCAGAATTTTTACTGATTACATCTGCTATTTATTACACTCTCCCCCTAATAATTACAAGAAGAATTATAGATGATCAACTTGAGAGAAATTTGTAGTTGAATTTTAAAATTGTTCTTTTATTGCCATAGTTTTTAAAGTAATATAACTGTGTACTCATAAAACATTTCCTAATGTCCTATACCAGGCATGATTGTATCTGGCACTGAGAACCTCACTGGACAAGACAATGTGGCTCTGGGTCCTCAAATACAGTCAACAAATAGCACTTCTAACAAATAGCACAGATTTAATAGGCTGTTTTTTAAATGTTTGCCTACTAAATATGTATTTTATGGTGGCCTGTATAAAAGTAGAAGTTATTTGCAAAGGACCAACTTTTTTTTTTTAAAGATTTATTTATTTATGCATACAAGCACTGGGGTACAGGCCAGAGGTGTGGGGGGGTGAGAGGATTCACCACAGAGAGCTGGGAGCAGAACAGGCAGATCAACAGAAGTACACTGCTGAGGGGAGCAGCGGGCAAGGCAGGAGAGGTCTGCTGTGCCATGTGGTCCCCTCCCTGGCCGGCAGCAGGGATCGAACTCGCGCTGCAGTGGCTGCAGTTTGCTTCACAGTGCATTGCTTAACCCACTGCGCCACCAGGGAGGCCCGCAAAGGACCAACTTTAATTAATAAAATATGAGCTCTTAAAGACTAAAATAATCTACAAATGGAAGGCAAGTCTGTGTTTCATTCCTTTCCACAGCCCATGCTAAGTAGTCATAAAGGTGTTAAAGAGATCAAAAATGATTAATAAATCAGTGAAACAGACTAGAGTCCAGAAACAGACCCACATATATATCTGATTTAAAAAAAAAAACAAAACACAGTGGTGTAGTACTGTGGAGAAAGAGTGGTCTTTCAGTAAATCAGCTGGACAAGTTAAATAGCTATTTGGGGAAAAAAATCTTGATTCAGCTCCATACCTTACACAGTAGTCCAATCTAGATCAGCTGTGGCTCTAAATATGAATCTTCAAATAATAATATTTTTAAAAGAAAATATAGACAAACACCTTAAACATCTTTGTGACCTTGGGCAAGCAAAGATTTTTTTATAAACAGGCTATAAAATACTTTAATCATACAGGAAAAAATGGATAACTTAAATTATCTCAAGAGCTTCTGTTAGTCAAAAGATATAATTTCAAGAGCATGAAAAGGAAAGCCACAGAGTGGAGAAAACATTGTCACTTTTTCCCATCCTGCCTGTTATACCCTTTTCCCCTGACAGAGGGCTTATGTACAGACAGATCTCTTGTAAGTTAATAAGAAAAGTCAACAGAAACACTGGCCAGAGATTTGAATAAGAAATTTACAAGAGAATATACACATAGCCATTAAGCATACAAGATGGTAAGCACCTGATCAGTATTGAGGAATAAATATTCAGGCCACCACATGGTATCACTGCATACCACTAGACTAGCTAACATGAAAAAGTCACAAGTACTAAGTATGGGTGAAGAACTGGGACAACTGGAATTAGATTTGGCAGCATCTGCTAAAGCTGGACATACTCAGTGACTAAGTGATTTTATTCTTTTATTATGTACCAAATAGAAATACAAATATACATACATCAAAAGATATACACAAGAATGTTGATAACAGTTGTATTCATAATAATTTAAGCTGAAAACTTTCCAAAAGTCCACTACCAGTCAATCAGATAATTGAATATGACAGTGAAAATTAGTGAACTACATCTTCAACATAACAATACAGATGAATTGTGTAATTACATTAGTTATCTATTATCATGTATCAAATTACCATAGGTTTTAGGACTTTTAAAACAGCATGTATTTATAATTTTATTCCCTGCATTCATTTTCTGTGGACATAGCTTAATTATGTCCTCTCCTTCAGTCTCTCATAAAACTGCAATCAAGGGTGTTAACGGTGGCTAGGTTCTCATCTGAAGGTACAACTGAAGAAGGGTCTCCAGTTATGGTTGTTGACAGAACACTGTTGCTAAAGGGTTGTTGCACTGAGGATCTCAATTGATAGCTGGTTATGGCTAGTCCTTGCCATGTGGGTCTCTCCAACATAATTGCTTATTACTTCATTAGAGTAAGCAAATTAAAAGAGCAGTAGCTGGAAGTTAGTCTTATATAATCTAATCCTAGAAGTGGCATCCTGTATTACCTTTACTATATTCTACTGATTAAAGCAAGTCATTGGTCCTGTCCATGCTTGAGGAGAAGGATTACTTACATTGTGAATACCAGGAGTTGGGGATCAACTTAGAGTCCCCTCATCATAACAATGGTTAGCAAAATAAAGTTCAAAAAGAGGCATAACTCCTAGAAATCAAAATAGCCATTACCCTCAAGGTAGTTAGAAAGAAACCCAAAGGAGCTTTTGGAGTTCAGTAATGTTTTATTTTAATCTGCAAAATTAGCAAGCTGTAAACTCATGATTTGGGTCCTCTTTACAGGGTTCAGATTTACTTTGGGTTAAAATTTTATTTTAAAGGCATGAAACCATAGGACAAAGAACTGGAGAAGAGACACTAGCAGTTGAGAGACCTCAACAAGTTTAGAAGTAGCTAAATGATAAATAAGTGAAAACCAACTTAGGAGAGAAAGAAAAATGGAAATCTAAACATGGTAAATGGAGAGAGTAGAAACTGAGGAACTAAAAATGTAAGCCACTTCACATTGCAGAAGCCTACAAAACCTCAGGAATTGGGGGTACCAGGTATTTGTCAAGATAGGAATACAGAATATGAGGATTGATCATATTTATACCTATTTATATTCTCCCAAATTCACCCTACCTGTGCTGACATGATTCTGGAGGAAACAGGCCAGAAAGACTGAATTTAAGCACTTAGGCTGGATTAAAGTTAAACTGAAAACAGGGAGGTTAACTCAAAAGTCCACACACTGAAGGATGAACTCTGGAACCTTCCTTCCTTTTTCATGTTCTTGGCCAAGTATAAAGGTCTCAGTTGAGAAATTAAGAGGATAATTCTGCGGAGCAACCAAAGAGAGCAGGCTCACAGAAACTTAACATTTTATAGATCCCTCGATGAAATTGCCAGGAATTTGCCCTATAACTCTACCTAGAAGCCCATCAGTTAATGAGTTTTACACATATATACACAACCTACAATTAGCATTCCAGTACTCCCCTGTTATGTATGAAGCCAAAGATTATCAGGTGTCTAAGGGAGTTTCAGAACAGGTAAACTGAAAACGTAGGAAATAAAGGCAGTGTGAATAGCAAAAAGAGTTACAAAATGATGGTATTATAAGAGAAGATACTGCATCCAGGAAACATCAACAGGAAATTGAAAAGAAACAGAAAACAAGAAGTATTCTTAGAAATTATTAACCATGTTAAATATAAAGTCCAAAGAATGTTTGGAAGACTGAGGAAATCTGAAAAAGTAAGATGAAAATTGGGATAGAAAACTAGAGGATTGGTCTAGGAAGTCCAATACATGAATCATTATTGATCCAGATAGAGCAACAAAGTAAATAAAAGTGAGAAGATTTTCAGTGAAATAAAAATTTCCCAGAAGTACTTGAGTTTTTAGATTAAACAGGCATGCTGAGTACCTAGCACAAGAGTAGAAATAGACAGCATTATGAAATTTCAGAATATCAAGAGAAGAATAAAAGTCATCAGAAATGGGGAGAATAGAGTACATGCAATGTACTTTTGGTAATCAGAATCGGTCTTTGCTACAAACTTGAAGATAATGGAGAAATGCCTTTGAAGTTCTAGAGGGAAAAATCATGTTTTATAAACCAATCAATCAATGAAGTGTAAGATTAAAGACATTTATAAACACAGAATTTCTCTAAGCTATATACATCCAATGTGCTCTTCCTTAAGAAACCTCTTATGGAGAATTGTTCCATCAAAATAAGGTGATTTTCCAAGAAAGGAAGACATGGGACCCAGGAGACAGGTGCAGGAGCAAAGTGAAGGGAAATTCCCTGATTAGCAGCAGCCCAGCAGCTCTGGAAAGGATCCAGAGAGGATTTGAAGAGGAAGATAAGAGTTTCAGAAGGATATTGTCAAGAAAAAAATGCAAACACATGGCCCACTGTAAATTTTTTTTAAATATATTACGTGTTTAAATGTATCCAGAAGAGATTAATGGTTCTATTTTTAAGGTTAAAGATAAATTCAAAATAAGTGTGGAAGACCAAATAGTCACAACAAAAATAAGGTGGGTATTCTATCCAGGGAAAGCAAATTGTGCAAGAAATACAGTTGTACTGAGTTATGAAAACATTTATAATATGATTAACTATAGTAAACACTAAATATTAACATGATCAAAAAGATAGAAGTAGTAGTAAGTCATTGTCAAAACATATCCCTTAGAACAGTTTGGACTTCTGTTAGTTGTATATGAGAACCATGTGCAGGATTTGTTAAAACAGGTTACTGGACCCCACCCTCAGTCTCTGATTCAGTATGTCTAGGGTAGGACCTAAGAATTTGCATTTATAACAAATCCCAAAGACTACACTTTGAGAACCAGAGATAGAGAAAAGCAAGGAAAAATACCAGGAAAAAAAACTGAAAGTGTTTGTTTCTGTGTAGGAGAAATGGGGAGAGGTAATACAGGTGACTGCTGTTTTATATATAAATCTTACTAGTATTTTGGTCATGTTAAATGATGCCATTTATAGCATGTATTTTGATATTCTTTAAAATTTTTTATGAAATGAAAATAAGTATTACATCCTTGCATCAACTGTACATATTCTTCACATACTGCAGAGACCCTTGGGCTATCATGCAGGGTCAATACACTTTTTTTTATTTGACTTTAACAAAGCAAATTAACTGCTGTAAGAACTCTGCCATCTGGGAACATAAAGAAGCACAAAGCAGCCCACTTCCTTTGGTGTTTCTTAAATATGCTGCTATCCTATTCAGCACAGTACTGGTCCTAATATTCATAAAAAAGGAAATAGGCAAGTGTCTATTCCAGCAAACCAATATTTGGTGGTATATTTTCTGAAGGATCTAGGGGGAGTTGATATCTTTAGATTTCATCTCAAGATGAATCAGTATCAGTTATCTAGAAAATTCCTTATTGCTAAAATAAGTGGCATTTGGGCCTAAAACCTAGTCTCTACATGCTCTATGTGACTCTTATGAGAAATGCATGCTGTTTCCATCCCAAATGGTTTCTTTGAACGGCCTATTCTTTTTTCCTTTCAGCTCTGCTCCAATTTTGGCTGAAGAAGCCATCTTGAAGCAGAAGTGTTTACTGACCACTGAGCTTTAAGGGATTGTGTCCTCCCCATCTCTAACTGGAATGCTTCACACTCTCCAGCAATCTGCCTGGGACTGTTTCCACTGGAATGTGTTGGAGTCAGGAGCTTATTTGTCCTCTACTTGTGGGTAAAAGAGCTCACTTAGATTTGACCTAAATACCATGGAAAAGGAACTATATTTTCTGTCCAGTTGGAAGAATTTATATTATACTGCATATTTGCCCACATGCAGATATTTGGACTTTCACATTCAATAGTTTTATTATAAACGTTGTAAATCTCTAAGACAGGGAATTACTAGCCCTCGCTTTTGGTCCTTCAAACTCTTGGCTCCACCTAGTGGTTATAATTGTTTTCAGTGCCTCACAGCTACTTCATCTCTGGTCAACAGCCTTTGAATATTATTTCTCTCTGGTCTCAGTGTAAGTGTCCTTCATCTGAATGCCTGTTAGAAAAATCGTACTTTTCTATGCATTAACTGGAAATCATGAATTTAGGAAATTAGCAAGTGAATACTTAAGGGCCAGGTAACTTTTTACAGTTATTACAATACTAAAAGAAAGTTTAGAATACAGAGTGTTTTCAAGTGTCTCCCATACTTTTGACTTATTACTGGACTATTTTAGTACTCAAGGTTTACACCAGGGTAAGATAAACCTTGGAACACAATAAAAATAAAACTGATAAACCTTGAGATAAACCCCAGAGACATCAATGCCTCGTCATATTTTTTTTCAGCCCTGTCTTCCCACACTATAATTTTTGAGCCAGAAAAGAACAGTGGTTGTTAAAGACACACTGGACCCTTTGGGCATCTCTGTTACTTCCTGAGCTAGATAGGGAATCTAGATAGGCTCAGCACAGCAGTTTCTAGGCTGTTGCTACTCCACATTGATACCTACTTAAACACAGGTTCTATTTCCTTTTACATAAACAGTAAATTTGAAACTTGTAAACTTCGAAGATAAAAACCAAACTGAAATAAAAATACCAAACAGATGTTGGTAATCAGGGGAGGGAAATTTTGTTTCTTGACATCCACCATGTCTGGTATACAGAAAGAACTCATATCTGGCATTACAATAGAATTTTTTTGTTTTAGAACATAACTTAGAATTTCTTCATCCTTTTTGATCTATACCCAAAAAAATATAGATGTTAAAGTAGTAAATACATGCTCACTATAGAAAATACAGAAGTGTAAAAATAGCTGTAATCCCAACATCTAGAAAATTACTATTTTAGCTTTAAAACTTTAGAAAGCCTAAGGTAATGCTGTGAGCAATGAGGATCTAGAAACCATGTCAATAAATTCATTGTTAATCCCTGTTACCAAGTATTGATGTTGTTACTCCACCTGGAATTGTTTTTTGCTTTTCTGCCCTGTGACATACATGTAATTGACTTAATTTATGCTGCTCAAAAAAAGAACATCCAGTTTTACGATCTTTAAAACTCCATACTTTGAGCTCTCCCAGGTTCTCTGTAGCATAGTCATGTGCTCAGGCAAACACACTCTAGCGTCTGACAGGAAAGCTCAGGAATTTTAATCTTGTGCTGTTTCCCAGGTAGCTGTAGAGATTAGAAATACTCTTGCACGAAACAGTTTTCCTGAAGCAAAGAAAGTTGGTTCTTTTTGCTGACTGCCTCCCCTTAACCATTATGCTAAGCTTGTGGATTTCATTGGAGAAACTCTTGCCAATTCTTAATGGTAAAACACATTTTCTTGCAGCTTTAAGTGACACTAGAACCAAAGGCTTAGCCCTAGCCCAAGACGTGTTGGATGGAACAACAAATTTTCAGTGTACTGGTAACCCTACTTGTATTGAAAGGTGAAAGTGCTTCTAACCACAGAGCAACTTGGAAAGCCTAAATTCCCCATCCAATTTAGGAGGTAACATTACCCTCATTTTAAGTTTCCTAAACTTTAGGAACAAGTGGTTAAAAATACTCTGTGACCTTTGTGTTTTCAGGTACCTGCACTCTTGCCAGTCAGAATACTGATAGGGACTTTTTTAAAATTCATTTGAATCTGAAGTTAAAGGTAAATTTGTCTCATGTCCTCATGTGAAGTGATAAATATGGAAATTAATGTTTTAAGGATGAATTGGCCCTGTCAGATTAGATACAGTCAAGTGTAAATTTCCTGTCACATCTGCCGGTGGTGCCATGCCTTGTTTGTTCATCTGAGAATGGAGGGGAGGTGAGGATAGGCCTGAGGGGAACGTGTGAATGTGTCCCTAGGAAAGAGTCTGTCTCTGTGAGGAGAGAAGCATGTGTGAGTCAGTGCAGGTTGCCAGTGGAGATCTGAGGTAATACTGGATAAGAAGGCAGGCCGATTACTTGGAAGTAGGAGGGGCAGCTGTGGTGGTGCTAGTCTGGTGACCTTCAGGGCAGAGTACCGGATTACAAAAGATTAAACTCCACCTGCACATCTGAATCATCTAATAAATGAAGAAAAACTGATCTTCAGATGAGATAAAATAGCCCTAGTGGCTGTTCAAAATGACAGCTAGTTGGGCAGGAAGTATTTCTCTGTATCAAGATGAGGTTCCCAGGCAGTAGCACAATATAGCTTGAAGAAGTATTGGCAACGTTTAATTAAGACAGGAGTAATGAGATGTATGAAAGAGAGCAAGAACAATAGTTTATTTGAGCACTCCAGTTAGAAAGCTGTTACCATGCTTCCCTTGGAAGGCAGCTTCTAGTTGATTTATAACTGAGGTAACAGACCAGATCAGCAAAAATAAGGAAAGTCTGCTGTAGCCATGGGTTCAACAACTCTGGTTACTTTCCAGATTTTCCAGGACCAGATTTTATTCTGGTCACTCATTAGGAACACCAGTGACAGAACTTGTCAACTCAGAGCAGATGTTAGGCGGTCACCTAGAAAGAGAGGGGTTTCTTTTGTCCTCTTGCTGTTGCCTCCCTAGACCATAGGAGCAGGATAACTCAAACACTGCTTTCTGTTTGCTCTGCACACGGCTCTGGGCACTCCCAGCACGGCGCTTTTCTGTAGACCGTCTGCTGCCAGCCTTGGGAGAGCAGAGAACAACTCAAATGGGTCCATTTTACAGCCTTGCATGGTGATTAAAAATAAGCTGTGTAGGTTTCAGTAAACTGCTCTAGACCCTTCCTCAGAACATATAAAATACTAAATGAGATCTTGCTTTATGTTTATCAGTAGTATTACCTTTGCATACACAGGAAGGGCTCATTCTTGCCTTCTCATCCTTCAGGAAACACTGCTGAGTAAAGAAATGATTAGGCCCCCTTGATCTTGATAAATTCAGGCATACCCAGAAGCTTTTATAACACTTTCAGTTTGTTTTAAGAAAAATTCTTTTTCAATGTTTCTTATTGTCTCCTAACTTTTCGTCTCCTTTATCTGCTTTTACACAATCAAAGGGGTTTTGTGACCAGTTTACATTGCATGCTCTCATTCATTGCATTCACGACTGTGGTTGTCTTATGCTTCTCATCTAGCCAAAATTGGTACCTCTGTCTTCTCATAGGTGAGCCTTAGATGAAAGCTCAAATGTCACTTGAAAGAGCAGAATTATGTGGCAGCCACTTACTTTGAGAAAATCTTTCATGTTTTTCTAAAGTAAGGGTTTTGAAAAGCAAATTTCTTTTTTAGGTCAGCAGGCAGAAAACTTTTTATGCAGACAGCAGAAATAGTACTTTGCTGCTCTGCTGTTAATGGTGAACTAGCAGCATAGACAAAGTAAATGTCTGCGCAAGGCTGTTCTCAAGTAGTTTATTCACAAAAACGTGCTGGGTCCTAATTTCAAACTGTGTAAAGTAGTAGAGGTGTTCCCCTGGGACGGAGGCAGGTTTTCAATAGATTCTTCAGTGTCCTCTCACTTGGAAGCACCAGACAGTTCTAGATAGTGGCACCTCGTTCATACCTGGACAAAATGCAGTTGTGAGTCTCCCAACGCTCAGTCTTTGTGTGTTCTCACCAGTTTCTGATTAACCTTGTCCTTGGCCTTTCATTGCTTGGAAACATGAAGTCTTTTGCAAAGTGAAGAATGTGCCCTTTTTTTCTTTTCAAAAATTTGAGCACTCTAGGTCTTGAATGATCAGAAGAAAGTTGGAAGCTTTTCCTGTTAGCACACAAGATGAGGACATTTGTTTGGACTGTAGATACTGCCCTAAACCTAACTGCTGTATTAAAATATCTGTAGAACTGTGATTGTTTTTCAGTTCTAGGAGAATAGGATTGTAAGTCTCTTCATCACCTTGGCTTGAGACGACGATTCTGTCACTTCTCAGGTTTTCTCTTTATCAGAGAGGTTTTAGTACAGCTCCTTTGCTCTTTTTATCTTCATGTCTGGAACTAACAGTTATGAGGACCTCACTGATTTGTGTTTACTTTTTATATGTAAAGAAAGCTTTGCTGTAGCTTTTAAAGTGTAATTTATTTTTATATTGAGTGCACTATTCATTCACTTTGTTCCCACAGTTTTATATGACTTATATTAGAAGCACTGCACTAAGCTGAGTTGTTTGTACACTGAAATGACAACTGTAGATATGACCACAAATAAAGCTTTTGTGAAACACCTTTTTATGAACTGTTTGTTTCTTGGAGGTGTAATACCTATATGCTGGCCTTCTCTCCACAAAAGAATTTTAGTCCAGAGTCACTGGAATAGGAATATGAGGCAGTGAATGAAAGTGGCTAACAAAAGCAGCACCACGGGTTTTTTTCCCCAATGTTCATTTCTTATGTGTGGTATAAATTTGGGAGTAGAACATTGTCAAAGTTTAAAAACCTCATTGGTCATACTCAGGATATCCCAGGATGCACAAGCCGCAGGAGCAGCCCAGTTACAGTGGAAACACAGCTTTCTTACCAAATATTTGTGAGACCTTGAAAAAGTCATTCAACAAAGCTAGCCTCAGTTACTTTGTCTGAAATGATCCATTCAGGGTGTGGTGCAGTGTCTGGTAGAGGGTGGTAGCTATCACCCATCTTTCCCTCTGTCCCCACTTCTTAAGGTTTGCATCTCCTCATCCCAGTGAAGAACAGTGTTGCCGAGTTGTTTACAAAACTGGTCAGTCATACAGCTCCATGGGATTATAAGCAAGGCCTTTGAGGAAAGTTCCCTCTTCCCTCTCCTGTCTTTAAGGCAATTGAGGTCTTAGCAGCCAACAGTTAGTTCTCAGGCTCTTTGAAGAGTGTAGGGAAAGGCAGGACACTAGGCTCAGCACCTGTGCTAGAATCTCTCCTAAAAAGTGTTTTTTGGCAATAAGCAGCTGAAGTCATAAACCAAAATAGAAATACTCATGGGAAAGATAGATAGGGGAACTCTGAACCAGTGTGAAGATGGACAGAGTGAAGGGGAGGAAGCATGGACTCCATCTGACAGAGCAGCCTGTCCCTTACCTATTGCTCACAGTCCAGGCAGAGAGCTCTGATCCACTGCCTTGAATTACACACCCACAGCTTGGCTTCAGAGAGCAGGGCACCCTATGGAGGGAAGGGGCTGGGTACTGGGCCACCAAAACAATAGCCCCACCTGCCAGACTGAAAGGACTTTCATGGTCAGCACTAAGAGATGGCAGCAAGGCCAGAATGAGAGAGGCTACAGGGCTCAGGTCACCAAAGCCAAGGAAAGGAACTCAGTGTGGTGGCAGTGTGATGGCTCAGGGCGATCTGTAGCCCCACCCGTGCCCGAGAGGATGCTCAACCTACTGTGCTTAGATTCTGAGACTCCACCTTTAAGAGATGTGGTGTGCACAGAGCAGCCCTCTCCATAGCTGGGTGCACGCTTATCCCCTGGGGCACTCCCCAGCCCTCCATAATCATCTTTACAGTTCAAGGCACCATGCAAAGATAGGAACCCTCTTGACCTCTCAAATTAGGAAGTCAGATTGTTGGGGATTTTCAACCAAGATGTTAGAATTTTCAAGATTACCTGGCCCAACTCCTCAATTTATAGAGTAGGAAACAGGTCTGGCAAGGCACAGGAACGTGCCCTGGGTCATCAGGCTAAAGACAGGAATTCAGGTGCTTCCACCACACTGTGACACTCTTGTCACTCTGCTCTTTTGTCTGTTTTCCTCAGTATTGCTCGCTGTAACTCCGAGTCAGTGTTATCACAGAGAGTAGTGTCACTTCTTACACTGCATTCTTAAATGCCCTTCTCACCAAGTGCAGAATTTTCACACGAGAGTTGGATCCATTTCAAATGTCTTTGTGACTCAGCAAAGCTTCAAACAGTGACAGGTGGATCTGGAGGGACCCACACACATCTGCCGCCCTTCAGGGCTCCTGAGGTCTTGGAACAGCCACTTCCCAGGTTGCAGCCAGTATCCCTACTTTACAATCATCTCCACATCCAATACCTGTTTGTTCCCTGACCCCAAACCCCTTGTCTCATCCCTTCAGGAGCTCTGAGTGCCACTGAGCTGGTGAACCAAAGCTGTACATGAGCTGGGAGTTCACACACGACTCCCAGGATGCTTCATATGGTTTGCCATTGCTTGTTTGTTTAAAAAAAAAAAAAGAACAAGCACCAGAAAACCCTGAAAAGGAAAAACCCAAATTCTTATTACAAAAATATACAAGTTCGGGAGGCCTCCCTGGTGGTGCAGCGGGTTGAGCACCACATTGTGAAGCATCCGCTGCACGGCAGCACGAGTTTGATCCCTGGCCAGGGAGGGGACCCACATGGTGCAGCAGACCTCTCCTGCTTGTCCACTGCTCCCCTCAGCAGTGTATTTCAGTGGATGTGCCTGTTCTGCTCCCCGCTCTGTCTCTGGTGAACTCTCTCACCCCCCACATCTCTAGCCTGTATTCCAGCTCTAGTATTCATGAATAAATAAATCTTTAAAAAAATATATACAAGTTTGAAAAGACTTTCCTGAGGAAAAAAATTAGGAAAAAAAAATTGAAGTCACATATTAAGAGGAAATCTATGAACCTGAGAAAATAAATCACAATGACCAACAATAAGGTTGGTTTAGAAAGTTTATTCTAATAAAATTACTAAGTTTAAAAGAAAAAAATACAAGGCATCCAGGCTCCAGGGAAAGAATGTAAGACTTTGACAGCAACTTTTTTTTAAAGATTAATTTATTATGCATACAAGGGCTGAGGAGCAGGGGGTGAGAGGAGCCACCAGAGAGAGTGGGGTGCAGAACAGGTAACGACTGAAATACACTGCTGAGGGGAGCCGTGGGTGAGACTGGGGACATCTGTGCCATGTGGGTCACCTTCCCCGGCCAGGGATTGAACTCGTGCTGCAGTGACTACATAGTGCCGTGCCTTAACCACTTGCGTCATCAGGGAGGCCCAATAGCAACATTTTACACCAAAAGAAAAAGGAGTGACATTAAAATATTCAAGGAAATAAAATGTGAGCCAAGGACTTTAGGTCCAGTCAAGCTGACTTCAGTGTATAAATGTCAGAGGTAAATTGTTAATCAGAGTACCATATTCAGTCTGAGCCAGACATGTACATGGAATTGACAAATAAGATGTGAATGCAAGAAACACAAAAATCTCAGATTTGATTTACAAAGCAATCATCTTGGTGGCAGCCAAGAGAAAAAAAATCCTCCTCCACACCACCCTTTAGACCCCTGTGCACTTTGTCCTTTTCCTCTTCACCTCAGAAACGTCACTTCATTCATTAGTGTCCAGTGGTTTTTATAAATACTTTGTTCTGCTAAATGACTGCTATGTAAGTAAAGCCCAATATTTGTTATTCTGACTTGCTTTATTACTCCTAATTTCCTCAAACTCCTCTCATTCTGCTGTAAATGGTAACATTTCATTTTTCTTTATAACTGAGTAGTCTTTCATTATAAGGCTATATCACATTTTCTTGATTCCCTAATGCATGTTTTCTGAACAAAAATACTAAAATTTATATGTCTATATAAAATTCCCTTCACTCCCAGCCCTGGCAACTTTTCTACTCTCTGTTTCTATGAGTTTGACTTTTTAAAAGATTCCATATACAGGTGATAACGTACAGTACTTACCTTTCTCTGTCTGACATCTTACTTAGCATAACGCCCTCAATATGTCCGTCTTTATTGTCAAAAGTGACAGAATGTCCTTTCTCTTGGTTGAATAATTCTCTCTCTCTCTGTCTTCTTCCCACCCCCACCATGTACACATACCTGCCACACCATATTTGTCCATTCATCCTTTGTTGGGCACTTAGGTTGCTTCCACATTTTGGCTGTTGTGAGTAATGCCACTGGTTCTTAACCTGGCTTCAGATTAGGAACTCTTGCAAATGTGGATATGTGGGAAGTTTTGCATATAATTCCAAATGCGTGTTGATTCCATAGGACTCCTCAAGTTAGAAACCCTGCTCTGGATTAACTGTGGGAACGCCAGGCCAGAGGAGGTATTGGGAGTGAAGAGAGCAGAGAAGGTAGTTCTGCTTGGCCAGCTCCCCACAGCTTTTTGTAGCTCTTCACAAATGCTTCTTAATGAAGGCCTGAAGACACCAGAGTTCTCAGACTAGAATATTACAGAACATGACACTTTTAGACAAACTGTTTTGTATATTTTCTTATTGAATTATGGTAATATGCAATTCATGCTATTGGAACCCTGCCCATCAGCCCTCTCTGCCTTGTACATGCATGTGAGGCCGGAAACTTCCTTAGGTATGGCACATGTTAAATGCATCCATCTGTGTGCTGATACGTCCAAAATTACCATCTCTCTCCAGCCCAGATGTCTGCCTGGACTCCCTACCTCCATTTGGATATTACACAGGTACCTCAGACTCAGTGTTTATTATGTCAGATTTAAAGCGTATTGTCAAAGTCCCTATCCCCACACATGACCAAATTGCTGATCTTAGAGAATTGTTTTACTGCCTTGATTCCTCTTTCCACTTCCCTTCAGTCCACGAGTCCCACTCTGCCTGACTCTGAAACTCCTCCTTATTTCTGCAGCTATACCTTTCACCAAGTCAGCATTTGGCTTCATCTCCTGCATCTGCCTTCCTATGGGTCTCCCTATATTCAACTAGCTGAATCCATTTTCCACCTGCAGCCAAAAATGAGCTCACACTCATCTCCATGTAAACCTCGGTGACTTCCTATTTTCTAAATACAGAACCCCGACTTCTTCACCAGATTCCATAGCACAGTGGACACCGGACTGTGTTTCCTCCTCTCTGCGTGGCCTGTAGTCTCTTGCCTGGCCTTTCCCTCCTGCCAGGAAGGTGGTGGCCACAGGCTACTTGCCTTGAAGTTCCTTTCTAGAGGTCAGGTTGCATTTCACTTCCTCCAGAATCCCTCTGTGCATTCCAGTAGTGACCCATTTCTGCTGTCACCACCTTTTGTGATGTTACTTGTTAAATATTGTGGTGTAAGCCTTGCAGGGTGGATTTTCTCTTTCCATAATGCAAGTGCTGAGTTCAGCTTTGATTATCTAGGCAGCCACTTCAAAGAGGCAGCCATTCAGCGATGGCTCTCTGGGGGAAAACCTCATTGCTAGCCAGACCCCTCCCCATAGAGACTAATTCTCTCTCCCAGGTTCCTTTGTTTTAGAGATTTTATTAAATTTCAGTAGTTGATTGTTTATAAGTTTCTTGCTTTTTCTCTTCTCTTTAAAGTCCTACTTCTATGTTTTAAATTGACCAATGAATAATAAGCCAGTGAAATAGTCCCCTGTGTGCCCCAGGTATACCATTCTGTGTCATTTCCAGATCATATAACTAATAAGTCTTGTTGTGCCAAAATTTCCTGATGCTTATTACTGAAGGGCATCTTGTAGGCAAGGGGACCACCGAGGTGAGTCCAGCTGCAGCACTGCTTATCAACTGAGCTTCAACGACTGTCTTCCCTGGTGTGAGATTCTCTTCTTGCTGTTTCCAAGCTCTGCCTGGCATGCAGTTGGTACTCATATCTGCTGAGTGAATGCTGAATTGATGAAATACCTACTATGTTTCATGGACTCTAGTGGGTTCTTAATTTAGGTTTCCCCCTTTACTCCTTACCACAACTTCTCAGGCTTACAAAGAACAGGCATTCTGGCTGCTGGCCCAGCTCTATTGGACACTAATGCCTGAATGGACCTTTCCCAAACCTCAGGCTTCGACACAGGTGACCAAATGCCCTGGTTTTCTTGGGACTGGACAGTTCCCTGAGACATGTGCCTTCACTGCTAAAGTCAGGGATACTAGGGCAACTTGTCACTGCATTAACAAACCACCTTTTCAGTTTTTACCACTTCTTTGTGTTATTTAGTGTTTATATGATCTTTTCATCAACTTTCTTTGCAAATCCTCATCCTAAAATGTAAGTCATAGCTGTCGTTATCGTTTTGCTCGTATGAAGTAAAATGTGAAGTGTTACATCTGCGAATCACGAAGCTTCCTTAGGCATCCCTGGGGGAGCTTGCCAAGCCTTAGGAATCTGGCCCAACCACGCATTCCTCAGCCCATGAGCCATTCTTCCTGCATCTGAGCTCTCAGCGAGGCACTGCGCTGTGTTCCGCCTCCTGTCAATGACGACTGCAGGTTGTAGGTTCTTCCCTTCACCAATCGTGAGGTTCCTATCACTACGATGCTGATGAATAGCTCTTCGTGGAGCCTGGGGAAGAAGGGCTTGCTAAGCAGGATGTCTGGTCCTCACAGCTGGTGCTTGTCATCGTCAGGACGAGCCTGGCTGTGCTGTGGTCTGTTGCAGGTAAAGCCAGAACAGGAGCCCAGCCCCTTGGGGAGGCCTGGTTGATTTGGGCTGGGCTCAACTTTATGTCTGCCCTCTTCTCAAGCAGGGCGCTGAGAGCTCTTGTCCTGTGTCCACTGGCCTCTGCCTGGGACACTACCTGTCACTTACCTGCTGCCTGCAGGTAGTTGGCCCCCAACCAGGTCCATTCCTGGGATTTGGAGAGTCCTGCGTCAGTGAACCCCGCTCAATGCTAACCTGCTTTGCAGTTCAGCATGAGAGTAAATGCACATGGGAGTGGACGACATGGTTTTGCGGTGTTCTCTGAATTTTTCCTCTGAGTTGGCACAGGTGTCGGGTGGGTCCACGTAAGGGGGGTTTAGAGCACACAGTGAAGGAGGCAGTGTAAGTGTGCTGCCAAGGTCACACGCGTGCCCACCCGCCCTGCACAATGCAGTGACCGTGTGCTCCTTACACCTTTGCATCCTGTTACCTCAGTAATCTCACCATAGCCCCTCCCTGCCTCTGGGAGCTAGATGCTGGGCCCCAGACCTTAAAATGTATCTAAGGATGGGGCTTGCTTTTATGATCTTCAAAAGCTGCCCCTCTCAGCACTGTCATGCCAACCTCTGAATCTGATTTCAGAGCCTGAAAGTTGGAGTGAGTATATTGGCCTGCATAGAGCCCCTCGGCTGTCACAGTAGGAGCAGAGCTGCAGCCCACAGATGCTTCCAGGATTGGCTGCCACCTCTGGGCATGTGGCCCCAACCAGGGAAATCCTTGCAACTACCTACACGGTGATGTCCTTCATCACCACAGGGGGGCACTGCAGCACTGAGCAGATCTGGAGGGTCCGAAGGAAGAGAAGTTCTCTTGGCACTGCCGGTTTGAAGAGAGAGCCTGAGTAGGGTGTGATGCTCCTCGGAAAGGGAGAATATTAGGGAGTAGGGTGTTGGCCCAAATGTGCCCAGGTGGGTTTTATTCACTTACGGGAGAGAAAAGGTCCAGTTCAGAGATGTCTCCTTACAGGAAGGGAAGCTCCCTGGGCCTGGAGGTTTTCACTGACACTTTCTTCAGGAGTGGGGCAGGGTCCGTAGCACCAAGAAAAGCACATTTGTTTTGTGTAGCTAAGTTTTGCAGCTCTACCTTTCTTGCTTCCAGTTCTTTCTGCCATGCAGGAGCCAGCTCTTTCTCCTGCCCAGTCCTCACCCCCTTGTTTCCCGCACCTCCCAGGCCAATCCGACTTTCCTAATTTCCCAGGTGCTTCCTTGCTCTGGATTTAGAGGGGAGGAAGCCATTAGTTTCCTTCCCACTAAAAAGCCACCAGGGCTTGCATTTGTGTCCTCACTTGCCACGCTGTCTCTAACAGATGACAAATGGGACCGGTCACAAATCTAAAAGAAATTTCAAAACTCTTTATTACTATACTTATATGGAAGGAAAGATGGCAGCAGATGGACAAGATCCTCGAGCCATTGCTTTCTTCAGGGATAGGTATCTGGAGGGAGCAGCCCCATCGGGAGCAGAGCTGGGGACATGTGCAGCAGTGTTTTAGCAAGGAAGAGGGCCAGAAACTAGAGCCAGAAAGGGGAGGAGAGACCGAAACAGTGAGCCAGGAATGGTGCCAGTACACCAAGAGATTCACCCTTCCCCCACGTCCCCCAGGCTCTCCCGAGCCTGGCCTGAGCAGAGCACGTATGTACTTCTCAGCAGGAGCTTAGCCTGGTAACGTTCAACGAAGGGTATTCAGGTGGCCTGTGGACTCGCTTTGGCAGTGGCGATGCCCATCACCTATCCCCTGTGCAGGGCCTGGGCTCCCTGGATTGTCTGCGCCTTCCTGGAGAGCCAGGGTAACCACATATCCCTCCCACTACACAACACCCAGCCTGTGCCTCGAATGCATAAAAAGAAACTGTTAGTGGCCACAATGAGCTTAGTCTGCCCAGCAGGGTCTTTTGTGCCCACTTAGGGGAGTCAACCAGAATGTAGGTCTGGACCTGACATGATTTGGGGTTCCTGTTTTGCTGCACAGTGAGACAATGCAATACCCCTGGGCATATCTTATGTAGCTATTTCAGCAGTGGACTCCTAGCCCACAGCCCGTTGCAAGCCTGGGCTCATACCCCCCCACTGTGTGACCTCCAGCCCATGCCTGGAGTGCACAGCAAGAAACTGCAAATAACCACATGAACTTAGTCTGCTCAGTGGATTTTTTGTGTTCATCTAGGGGAGTCAGCAGGGGACTCCTAGACCATGATTCTGGAAATCTGGTTACCCACCTCTGGTCCATCCCTAGTGTACATAGAAGTCAACTGAATAGCCCCAGGGAACTTAATCTGCCCAGCACGGTTTTGTTGTTCCTGCCTCTCGGAGTCAATGGAAATGTGGGGCAAGAACTGGGGGTATTTTTGGCATTCACTTCCCTGCACCGTGGGAGATTGCAGGCAGGGCGCTACTGCACAGGCTTCAGAAAGCCTGGGAAGTCACACACCCCACTTCCCTGCATGACCTCTGCACCTGTGCCGAGAGTGTGGTGTTAGAACGACCGTGAAAGAACACAGCCTGTGAACAAAGGCCATTCTGGTTCCTGGTGGTCAGTGTGGGGAGCCAGGGATGGTAATTGCCTCCCCCTGCCTGCATGCTCTGTTGGACTCTCCCAACAAGTACACATACTTTTCAAGTACACACAGAATTTTCTCCAGGATAGACCACATGCTGGTTCACAAAACAAGTATCTAGGGCCTCGCTTATGGCGCAGCGGGTTGAGCACGCACTGTGAAGCACCCACCACACAGCAGTGAGAGTTCGATCCCCGGCCAAGGTGGGGACCCTCATGGCGCAGCAGACCTCTCCTGCCTCGTCAGCTGCTCCCCTCAGCAGTGTGTTTCAGTCGATCTCCCTGTTCTGCTCCCCGCTCTGTCTCTGGTGGATCCTCTCACCCCCACACTTCTGGCCTGTACCCCACCTCTTGTATGCATACATAAATAAATCTTTAAAAAAACAGTACTGATAAGTTCATGAAGATTGAACTATTACCAAATAACTTTTCTGATCAAAGTAGTACCATGCTAATAATCATCCACAAAGAGAAATCCAGAAAAATCTCTAACATATGACAATTGAACAACACACTACTGAATGGCCATTGCATAAGTGAGGAAATCAAAGAAGAAAGTAAATATATGTGGAGAGAACAAAAATGAACACAACCTATAAAAGCCTATAGGACACTACAAAAGCAGTATTGCAAAGGAAGTATAGAGCAATATAGGTTCAAATCAAAAAAATAATCTTACCTCTCACTGTAAGCTACCGGAAAAAGAACAAACATGACCAAAAGCTTAGAGGAAGGACATAATAGCTTTTAGAGCAGAAATAAGATAAAAATTAAAAAGACAATCCAAAAGATAAATGAAACCAAAAGCTGTTTCTTTGAAAAAAAATTTTTTTAAAAATAGACAAACTTCTAGTAGGCTCACTAAGGAAAAGAGGGGAGAAAAATCTAATAAATAGGATTAGGAATTAAAGAGAAGTTACAAGCAACATTTTAGAAATATAGAGGTTCATAACAGATTACTGCAAACACCCGTACACCAACAAATTGAACAACCTAGATGAAATGTACAAATTCCTAGAAATTTACAATTCTCTGAGACTGAATGAGGAAGAAATGAAAAAACTAAACAGCCCAAATTCAAGCAAGGAAATGAAATAGTATTCAAAAGTCGTCTCAAAAGTAAAAGCCTAGGCTCAGGTAATTATACTACTAAGCTATCAAAGATGAACTAACATCTATCCTTCTCAAACTCTTCCAAAAATAGAGAAAGAAGGAATGCTTCCAAAAACACGTTCTATGAGGCCATCATCATTCTGATACCAAAACCTGGTGAAGACATCACAAAAAAGAAAATTACAGACCAATTTCCATGATGAACATGGATGCAAAAATCCTCAACAAAATCTTGGCAACAATACATCAAAAAGATCATACATTATGACCAAATGGTGTTTATGAAAATCAATCAGTGTAATTAACCATATCAACAAAAATAAAGTTAAAAATCATGATAGCCGTCAATAGACTCAGAAAGAGCATTTGATAAGATTCAAGATCCATTTATGATAAAAAATAAAAGCAAAAAATTGGAATAAAAGGAATGCACATCAACATAATAAAAGTCATATGTGACATACCCACAGCTAATGTCATACTCAATGATGAGACAGAAAACTTTTCCTCTAAGATTTGGTACAAGGCAAGGCTATCCCCTTTCACAGCTACTATTCAACATAATATTGGAAGTCCTAGCTAGATCAACTAGGTAAGAGAAAGACGTAAAGTGGCTCCAAACTGGGAAAGAAGAAGTAAAACTATCACTATCTGCGGATGATATGATAATATACATAGAAAACCCTAAATGTGCCACTAAAAAACTCATTGAAATAATAATACAGTAAAGTGGCAGGGTACAAAATCAATTTATAAAAATAAGCTGCATTTCTGTATGCAAAAAATTATCTACAAGATAAAGAAGACAACAAAACAATAGTCATGATTGCAACAAAAATAAGGAAATACACATGAGTAAACAAAGGAAATATAGAGCATAGACAAGGAAAACAATAAGACATGGTTAAAAGAAATAGAAGAAGGTATACAAGAAATGGTAAGATACTCCATGCTTATGGGTTGGAAGAATTAACATTGTTAAAATGGTCATCCTACCCAAAGCAACATACAGATTCAGTGCACTCCCTCTCAAGTCTCCAAAGGCTTTCTTCAAAGAAACAGAACAAACATTACTGAAATTCATATGAACATGAAAGACCCTGAATAGTCAAAAAAACTCCTGACAAAAAAGCAGAAGAGTGGTAGAATCACACGCCCAGACTTCAAACTATACCACAAAACTAGTAATCAAAACAGTATGGTACTAGAACAAATCAGACACACAGACCAGTGGAATTGACTTGAGAGCCCAGAAATTAAATTGTATATCTATGCACATTTAATCCATGACAAAGGAGCCAATAGTATATACTGGAGAAAGAAGAGTCTCTTCAACAAATGGTGTTGGGAAAATTGGACAGCCACAGGCAAAAAAAGAAAAAAAAAGAGATAATCACCATCTTGCACCTTACACAAAAATTAACTCAATATGGATTGAAGACTCAACCCATAAAATACATTGACGAAAACATAGGTAATATACTACATGACATTGGCTTCAGTGGTGTCTTTGTGGACTCATTCCCAATGGCAAGAGAAACAAAAGTAAATATAAACAAATGGGACTATAGCAAACTAAAAAGCTTCCGCACAATGAAAATAATTCAAAAAGACACACTTCGCATGGCTGAAGCTATTTGCACACCATACATCTGCCAAGGGGCTAATATCCAAAACCTACATAGAACTCAGCAAAAAGAAAACACACAAAAAAATGGGCAGAAAAGCTAAACTGATATGTCTCCAAAGAGGACAAGCAGATGACCAACAAGCACATGAAAAAATGCTCATCATCACTTATTACCAGGAAATGCAAATCAAAACCACAGTAACATAGCTACCACTTCATACCTATGAGAATGGTCTGTATCGAAGGGTCCAGAAACAAATGTTGATGAGATTGAGGAGAAAAAGGAACGCGCCTTCAAGGTTGGTGGCATTGTAGACTGGCCCAGCCCCTATGGAAAACAGCATGAGGGTTCTTAAAATATATAAAAAAAGATCTACCATAACACCCAACAATTCCACTCATATGTACCTACCTGAAGGGCAAACAATTCATTGCAATAAATTTACAAATTTTTTTGCAATTCATTTACAATAAATAGTCAAGTGAAGAAAACAGCCTAAGTGCCTAAGACAGAGGGATGGAGTTGAAAAACGTGGTATATGTACATAATGGAATACTACTCTGCTATTAAAAAAAAAAAGATGAACTCTTGCCATTTGTGACAACATGGATGGAACTAGAGGGGAGAATACTGAGCAAAATAAGCCAGAGGAGAAAGAGAAATACCAGATGGTTGCACTTATATGTGGAAAATAAAGAAGCAAAACAAAGGTCAGACAAAACCAAACTACTAACAAACTGAATTCGGACTTTGGAATTGAAGCCACAAGATGAGGAAGGGGGAACGTTAAGCGGAGGGCTAAGGGCCTTTGTGGTAGGTGTGGTAACGTGACAAGCACCTGAGTGGGTTCGATCATCTGCCTTTGAATCACGTACAGTGTTGCAAACCAGTGTTACCTCAATTTAAGAAATCCTCTTTATTATGAAATACATCACACATACCACGAAGTGCACGAGTGTACCCACACACATCAACAGCGAATGCCCCTCTAGCCAAAACCTGGGTCAAGACTAGGAAGTCCCCTCCAGGTCCCTTCCTAATTCCCTCCAGACCCCAAAGGTCCATGGTCTCTGTACCCTCAAAGAGCAGAATTTAGTTCTGATTACTTCTGCAGTTCACATAAATAGAATCATCCTGGATAGGCTTTTCTCAGCTTCTCCGAGTTTGTGTTGGTCGATTCACTCGGCCGCTGTTCCTGAGCACCTGATACGCCAGACTCACCACTCAGGCGCTCAGAGAGCGCAGCAAGCAGCGCCGCCACCACCCTCCTTTGTGGAGATTTCACGCCCCGGTGTCCTTCCAAGCCGTCCTGAGACCAGGCTGGCAGCTCTGCTCCAGAGAGTCTGGAGCCTGCTTCTGGATTCTGTTTAGAACTTTGAAGCTCCCGTCTCACTGTTCTTTTCTCCCTCCTCCCCAGGCACAGTGAGAGCTGGTATCTGCCCCCTGTTTTGGTCAACCCGTTTCTTACAGCTGGTTCCCATACTTCGTTCCCTGAATTGGTTCCAAATGAATTTTGTTTTATTTATGTATTTATTTATGTATTTATGTATTTATTTATTTTTATATATATTTGACATCAATTGTAATCCCCATGTATTCCCCATTACCGTAATACCAGCGCACCATCACCTCAGTCCCCTCAGTCTGCCTTCCACCCTTCCCCTCTTCCCTCCCCACCAAGTGTCCCCAGTTTGTCCTTGTCTTTTCATTTTTGGGGTTTTTTTGTGTCTTTATTGTTATTATTATTGTTCTTATTCCTTTCCTTGATCCTTATTTGGTTCCCTTATATTCCTCCTAGCAGAGGAACCATCTGGTATTTTTCTTTTGCCTTCCGACTTACTTCGCTGAGCATAATCCCTTCCAGATCCACCCATGTTCCCATGAATGCGTCTATTTATTTATTTTTTAATTAATTTTTAAATTTTTCTTACAATGTTTGCTTTCTTTTCTAGGTGTAGTCCCCATAGAGTTCCCACCACCACTTCACCCGTGCCCCATCACCAAAGTTCCTGTGCTCTTCCCATCCCAGCCTTGACCCCACTCCCTCCCTCTTCCCTGCAAATGACTCTAATTTGCAATTGTTTTTTATTTTTGTTTTGTTATTTTTTCCTTTGATCCCCTATAATCCTCCTATAAGTGAGACCATCCAGTTTTTTTCTTTTTCACTGAGCATCATGTGACTTATTTCACTGAGCATAATCCCTTCAAGTTCCATCCATGTTTCGGCAAATGACTATCTTTTTTTGATTGCTGAATAATATTCCACCATGTATATGTAGCACATTTTCTTGATCAAGTCATCTATTTTTGGGCATTTGGGTTGACTCCATGCCTTACCTCTTATAAATAATGCTGCGATAAACATGGGAGTGCATGTATCCTTTTGAATTGATGTTTTTGTGTTCTTTGGGTAAATCCTTAGGAGCAGAATTGCTGGGTCATATGGTAGCATCATTTTTAGCAGGCTGAGGAACCTCCATACAGGTTTCCATAGAGGTTGAACCAACTTACATTCCCACTAGCAGTGTAGGAGAGTTCCTTTTACACCACACCCTCCCATTCACCACCTAAGGCAAAGATAATAAAGGAAAAGGTAAATAGATAGGACTACATCAAACTAAAGAACTTCTATACAGCAAAAGAGACATTACCCAAAAGAAAGAGACACCCCAATGATTGGGAAAAAAGTTTTGCACTCCACACAACTGATAAGGGACTGATCACAAAGATCTACAAAAATCTCACACAACTCAAGAAACACAAAGTAAACCATCCAGTCAAACAACGGGCAGAAGAACTGAAAAGACGCTTCTCCAAAGAGGAGAGGCAAATGGCCAATAGGCATATGAAAAAATGTTCAACATCCTTCATAATCAGGGAAATGCAAATTAAATCCACCATGAGATACCACCTTACCCCAGTAAGAATGGCACATATTAAAAAAAATAGCAACTGCAAAAGTTTTGTTTCTTTAAAACATCAAATGCCCCCTCGAAGAACAGATGTTACTACCTGAGGCTGTCCAGAGGACGTCCTCCTGGCAGGGAGGGCAGATCCAGCCAGTGCAGTGTCTGTTCAGGCACAGACAGGCTGAAGGGACTTCCATGGAAGGCTGACACTGGCTGGCCAGGATGCAGTGCCAGGATGTGGAGACACTTGCCTATCTTCTCTCTGACCGCAGCACCGAAGTCTGCTGCTGTCAGCAGGCTGGGCCCTGCCTAGGAGCTAATTTTTGCCAAGCCCCAGGGACAGAGCTCAGGATTCTTCCTCCCCCAGGAGATGCCTAGCACCCTTCATATGTCAGGCGCTCTACCACTGAGCTGGCGGGGCTGTGGGGAGCTGTGATGAGCTGTAAAGTCTGGCTGAAAAGTCAGACCCTGGAACTCCAGTCTTGAAGGCTGCAGCTCCCTCTCTCCCTGGAAACCCAGGGGTACGGAGTGGAATTCCAAGCTGAGCCTATGGCCTGCCCTCACTGAGTGCACAACTAGGGCAGCCTGCGAAACTTGGGGAGCTTGTCCCTACCATCTGGCTGCAGATCCAAAGGAGAGTGGGTAGGTAGGTGGCTTTCCCTGGGGCTTCTGTATTTCAGGATGCGCAGAGCGCTACTGCGAGTGGTTGGCGGGCCTGGGAGCCACAAGTGTGTGGGGCCTGCAGTCTTCTCCGAGGGAGAGAGGCCCAGGTGGAGAAGGGCTCTCCCAAGCCCCCAAAATAGTGGCCTGTTTGGCCCCGTTGTGTAGAGAAGCAGTCCCTTGGTCGCCCTTCGAAGAGAAGGCTGAGCCTCGTCCAGAATGTGGGTCAGGAATGCCCTAAGGTGGGGCACACAAAGGCCCAGCTGGGACTCAGATTTGGAGAGAAGCCACTTGAGTCCCACCAGTGCCACCTCCCACTGTGGTTCAGGGCTGCTGTCACCTGTCACCGTGCTCGAGAACACCCCACTGGGCCCCGCGCCAGGAGACACGCACGAGTGTGGTTTGGGACAAATTGCTCTATCTGTGAGGACTAGGACGTACCTGTGGTTATTCTTGTGCCAGAGACGATTTCACAATAGCCCAAGCTGGGTGTGACACAGCAGTCACCTGGGCGGGGAAAGGTGGCGACATGAACCAGTGCTTACCACAAGCTTGTAGCTAGTCAGTCCTGCAGCCACACAGGCTCCCCACCAGGAAAGGCAAAGCAAGTGCTTTGTCCTCAGCTTTTCCGGGAGGTCCCCGACACTAGTGTGCAATCCCCTCGACTGTGTTTGCATCTGTTTTAAGTTCTCTCCACTTGGCTGGCACAGTTCAGGAACACAGGCCTTAGAGCCAAGCACTTAGGATGGGCCTAACTGTCACGAAATGCTCTGCTATAAAGTGAGTCATGGAAAACGGCCTGGTGAGCTGGTCCTTGGTTTTCCAGAAAAAGAACCGCTTACCATTCCCCATCCCCCACACCCCGCTCTTCACACCTGGGACCTTGGACCCAGTCGGAAGCCCAGAGCAGTCACCAACCATGGCAGCCTCCTCCCAGGGCCAGATTTCCTGGGCTGGGGATAGTGGATGGAGCCCTAAGGAGGGTGTCAGGAGTCCTAGAGGGAGCAGTGGGTGCTGGGATGGGAAGGGGTGGCACGTTCAGGGCAGGTGCTCCCTGTTCTGTTTCAATCTCAGCCGCTGGGCAAGGCCAAGAGAGGCCTCGCTGAATGTACCTCAGGCGTCTCTCTTAGTCTCTCACAGAGCAAAACCATCAGTCCCCACCCCCTGCCCTTCTTCCCTGAGCGCTGATTTACCAGCTCACCACTGCTCCCTGGACCATAGCAAAGGGCCCATGACCCGCTGGAGGTATGTGCCTCGTCCAAACCCAGCCTCACCACCCTCCATCCCATCTGTCCAGCCGCAGACTCCACCATTGTTGTGAGCCTGACTCCTGGGGTGTTTCTGTGATGTCGCAGAGGGGAGGTGCCAAGGAGAACAGGCTGTTGCTGGTGCCTGGAGCTTTTTGTTACTGTGTTTGCAATGTCCTTCACCCTCCAAGGGACTCTTTTTAAGTTTCTTTTATTTTAAAAAAATGCATTATTGTGTTTAAAATATGACACCAATTTATCATTGTAATTATTTTCAAAATTTAAACATTTTTAAAAGGTGATAAAATATACCTACAATTTACCCATTTTAACCATTTTTCAGTATACAATTCTGCATCAAGTACATTCCCATTTTGTGCATCCATCACCGTTCAGCCACAAATCTCTTTTCATCTTCCCAAACTGAAACCGTCATTCTACTTTCTGTTGCTATGAATTTGACTACTCTATGTTCCTTATATGAATGGAATCATACAAAATTTGTCTTTCTGTGAATGGCTTATTTCACTTAACATGACTTCATGGTTCATATGAATTGTGGCATATGTCACAATTTCCTTCTTAAGGGTGAATAATATTCCATTGATGGATATACCACATTTTGGTTGGGTTGCTTCTACCTTTTCATTGTTATATAAAAATGCTGCTGTCAACATGGCATGTGAATATCTGTTCATTTTCTGCTTTCAATTCTTTTGGGTATATACCTAGAATTAAAATTTTACCAGAATTTAGAATTTTAGGGTCATAATGCAGTTCTTTTTCAGGAATTGCCAACTCTATTTCCACAACAGAAGCACCATTTTACCTGTCCACCTGCAACACACATGTGTTCCAAATTCTCCAAATCCTTGCCGACACTTATTTTTTTTCTGTGTTTCTTTGCTTGTTTATTTTTTTAAGAGTCAACCTAACTTGTTTAAAGTGATATTCGTTGCAACTTTGATTTTCACTTCTTTAATGATTGGTGATGTTGAGCTTCTTTTCAGGTGCTTATTGGGCATTTGTCTATTTTGGAGCAATGTCTGCTCAAATCCTTTGTCCTTTATAAAATTAGATTTTTTTCATGTTGAATTATAGTTCTTTGTGTATTCTGGATTTTAATCCCTTATGAGATATATATAATTTACAAATAATCTCATTCTGTGAGGTTTCTTTTCACTTTGTTTGTAATGTCCTTTGATGTACAGAAGTTTTTAATTTTGAAGAACTCCCATTTATCTATTTTTCTCTTGTGTTACTTGTGCCTTTGGTGTCATTTCAACAAAGCATTGAAAAATCCTCAGTTATGAAGATGTTTCCTAATTGTTTTATGTTGTTTAGCTCTTATACTGATATCTTTGATTCTTTAATTTTTATAGATGGCATAATATAAGTGTCCATCTTAATTCTTTTGCATGTGAATGCCCAGAGATAATTTAACTTTCTCCTTTCCATTTGGATCCTTTCATATTTTTTTTCTTTGCCTAATTCCTCTAGAAAATTGACTATGACTTCCAGTATTGAATAGACATGGCAAAAAATGGGCAACTTTGTGATGTCCTGATTTTAGAGGATGAGTGTTATCATATGTGTGCCACCCAAATCATACGTTGAAGCCCTAACGCCTAGTGTGAATATTTTTGGAGGCAGAGCCTTTGGGAGATGATTAGACTTAGATGAGCTCAACAGAGCGGAGCCCTGTGATGGGTTAATGTTCTTAGAAAAAGAAGAGCTACAAATACCTGTGTCTACCTGCATGTGCTGGGAAAGGTCATTCAAGGACATCATCACCAGAGGGCCTCCTCAAGAACCCTCCCATGCTGGAACTCATGCTGAACTCATATTTCCAGCCTCCACAGCTGTGAGAAATAAATGTTTGTTGTTTGAGCACCCCAGTCTATGATGATTTGTTGAGGCAGACAGAACTAGACAAGATTTCAGTCTTTTATCATTGAGTATAATGTTATCTATGGGTTTTATACATACAGCATTTATTATGTTGAGGTATTATTCTTCTATTAGTCTGTTGTTCAATGTTTTTATAATGAAAAATTATTGAGTTTTTGTCAAATTTTTTTAATGCGTGAATTGAGAGGATCATGTGTATTTTATTTTATGAATGTGGCATATCACGTTAATTGATTTTTCACTTGTTAAACCATCCTTGTACCCCAGGAATAAATCCCACTTGGTTGGTGTTTTATCCTATTAAAATGCTCTTGATTAAGTTTGCTGGTAATTTAGTAAGGATTTTTGCATCCTTAATAAAATTTGTAAGGGATACAAGAATTTACTTATAGTGTTTTGGCCTGGCTTTGGGATTAGGCTCCTGAGATCACAACATAACTTCCCAAATAGCAGAACTATTCGTGTGCTATTCCCTAGAATTTGTCCCACAGAGCTTCCAACCATTGGACCAGGATTCATTTATTGTACTTTCTCTGGGGCCTCAGCCCATAGGGACTTAATAACATGCTAAAAGGATATTGAGAGTATAGTTTAGTCCCTAGCTTTGAGAATCTCCATTTCAAAATTCAGTTCAGGGAGTGTACTGGTATGGCAGATCGAAACTATTTGTATAATAATATTGAACTGTATTTTCCCTTTATTTTGTTGACATTTGCATTAAAGGTGCATAAGCAATGGTGGGTAAAGCTGAGCACCTGAGGTCAAATCAAGGTCAGTGATGTCAAGCTCTATGAGGGATTTTAGGAACCTAAAGGGTTTGGAAGAGCCTAAAGAGCCCGAGGGTTTGGAAGTAGAAGAATGGAAACAGCTCTGAAAACTGAGTTTATGGAGTGTGAATCCAAAGGGAACAAAATAACTACTTGCAAAAATGAATCTAATTTTTATTATCAATACCGCTTGTCAGGCAGAAGAAGTTAAGCAATTTCTTGGCTTAATAAGTCTCCTCTTTAATCTGTGATTTCCTGGGGGGTATGGGCCGAGTGCCACACCTTCGTTATTTACTCACTGGGCAGTAAGGCTTTCCCTGCCCGGGGTGTGTCTGTATTAAGGGTGGAGGGAATCAGACCGCTTTGAAGCCTGGTGTCTTGTAAAGCAGATTAGACATGATTAAAGTGGGAGAAGACAGAATCCGAAGCATCTGACGACAGTGAGGGCCCGAAAATAAAAATAATCTGCGATGGGAAGTCACCAGAAATAAACTTGACTTCATAATAGTGTGATTCACAATGAGTAACAGCCCAAATGTCCACTGAAGGTGAATGGATAAACAAAATGTGGTATCTCTGTATAATGGAATATTTTTTCCCATAGAAAGAAAGGCAGGACTGATAAATACTACAACACGCATAAGCTTTGAACACAGTATGCTTTGTGAAAGAAGCCAGACACTAAAGGTCACATATTACAGGATTCATTAATATAAAAGATCCCGAACAGGTAAACCCACAGAGACAGAAAGTAGATTATGAGTTACCAGGGACTGGAAGTTGGGGAAATGCACTTAATGTGCTTAATGGGTATGAGGTCTCCTTGGGGACGATGAAAATGTTGGAACTACACAGTGTTGGCAGTTACACCGACTGTGAAGGTGCTAAATACCAATCACAGACTTCAAAATGACTTGTTTTTTTACTATGTGAATTTCACCTCAATAAGACAAAAAACCACTCAAGGAAAATTACCAGGAATAAAGACAGACAATATATGATGATAAAAGAGCAAATTTACCGAGAATATATAATAATCTTAAAAGGTTATGCATTAAACAACAGAGCTTCAGAATCCATGAAGCAAAACCAGACAGAAGTGAAAAAGAAATGTAAACCCATCGTTTTAGGCAGACTTCAGCATCTCTCAGTAATTAATAATTATAAAGAAACAGAACAAGTACACAGAATTATGCAGAACAAGTTTGCAGAATTATACAGAACAAGTATACAGAAAATCTGTAAAGACAACTTGGATAACATGATCAATCAAAATGATTCAACCAAAATTCATGAAATACCCCGTAACACTAGGGTACATAAGATTTCCAAGTATGCAGTGAAGTGTACCAAGAGAGACCATATTTTGGGTCATTAAGAATAAATAATATGGGCCTCCCTGGTGGCGCAGTGGGTTAAGCAACAACCTATGAAGCAAACCGCAGCCACTGCAGCACGAGTTCGATCCCTGCTGCCGGCCAGGGAGGG
>JAGFMF010011399.1:519399-553561 GCA_019455555.1 Galemys pyrenaicus
CTGCTCCCCGCTCTCTGTGGTGAATCCTCTCACTCCCCACACCTCTGGCCTGTACCCCAGTGCTTGTATGCATAAATAAATAAATCTTTAAAAAAAAAAGAATAAATAATAAATTTTAAAATATGTAAATTCTACAACGCATCTTGTCTGACTGTCATGGAATTAAAGTAGAACTCAATGACAGAAATCTGGGACATCCAGGATTTGGAAATTAAATAACCCATTTATAAATGATTTTCTGTCCAAAGAGGAAACCAAAAGGAAATTAAGAATTATTTTAAATCAGATGAGAAACCAAAACACTAAACCTCAAAAATGACTGGCTGCAGCTACATCAGCAGACAAAGGGCCATTTAGAACACTAAATGTTTATATTAGAAAAGACAGTTTCAAATCGATGCCCTCAGTCTTGATGACACTTACAAAAAGAGAAAGTAATTGAATCCAAAATAAGGAGGAAAAAATATGTAAAGATAAGAGAAGAAAGCAATGAAAAAGAAAACAGAAAAGTAGTCCTTAAGCAAATGGGGCAGCTGGTCGGAGCGACCCATGGCCAAGCCTTCCTCCTGCCTCCCCACCCTGTCCGTGTACGTCCCTGTGTTAGGGATCATGCGGAATATCTTAACAGGGTCTGTGAGCATCTGGGTGCGAGGATGGGCTGGGGCACTTTCCACTAGGTTTGTGCCCACTTCTCCCCTTTCACTGACGTTGGTTGAAGCAGAACATTCTCCAGTTCTCAGCCTTGTCCCGGGACGAGAGTCCTGATGCGCGAAGTTGTCATGCCAGCCCCTGGGCAGTAAGGACCTGCTGATGGCCGTGCGGTTCCCATCTTGCTGGTCCTGGACAGACTGCCTCTATGGGTGCCAGCGAACCTGGGGTCCTGAACCAGACCCAGAACACCACAGGGGAGAGCTTCTAGCAAGTTGCTTTATTACTAGTAAAGTCTACTTTACTCAAGGGAAAAAACAGCAAGAAAGATCTGGCCACTGGAGTTATGAAATCAAGTTTCATATACCTTGGACTATAAGATCAAGAAAAAGGATGAAAATACACCCCAACTCAAGTAGCTGCACCCAGCCTTCAAAGCCCATTAAAAGAAAGGATGACTGGATGGCATGAGGAGATGCTGGTGAAGACTCTTCTTCAAGAAAGCAGGGGCAGCTCAGGATGGAGAGAAGAGCAAGCTCAGGACCCAGAAAGAAGGTCGAAGAGGAAAGAACTTAGGATCAGGTGCAACCCCTAGAAGATGAACTGAAAGCAGTTTTAAAGCAGAGTCACCGCGGCTGAGTTGAATGCTGATTGGAAAATTACCCAGAAGAGGAGAAGTAAGCCGCAACACAGTGGATTAACTGACGATGATAAAACAGTGGATCACTTCAAGTCGCATTAAAAAAAAATCTCCAAATCGAGAAGTCTGCACTGAAGTGAGAGAAATTACAGCTTGAAAGGGAAAAAGTGGAAACTTCAAGTCTTTCCTGCACTCACTGAGAAACAGGAACGAATTTTTACCAAGTAACCAACCTTTTCAAAGCTGTTTTTGCCCTCCCAGATGACTTTGGGGAAGTCAGAAATTGCGCACGGTTGTGGTAAATGTGCATATTTGGAGAGTCTTTCAGAGAGGGAGCTGGAGCGCACCATGGGTTGATGGGGAGGGAAGAACTGAAGGGAAAAATGGATTCCTACGCTGTGCCTCCCTGCCTGGAGAGCTGCCCCTACAGGGAGGGCACCCACGTGGGCTGCAGAGGCTGGATAAGGGGCTTGTTTCTCCACTGTGTCAGAGGCTCCCCCAGAAGGCTGCTGCTCAGCGTCTGTCTGGGACTGACCTGCCTGCAGGGTGGAGCTGTGCACACTGGCTTTGGGGCTCAGCAGGAGCAGCCTCTGAGAGGCTTCCTGCCCGTGCTTGCTTGGGGGGGGCAGGCCTGGCCTCCTTCCTCTTCACCGCTGTCCCACGCTCTTCAGGAGCTTTGGCCTGAGCCCAAGGGCATGTACCAGCACCGAGGGTGGGCCTTAAGCCAGAAGTACTGTGGGCCCCCTTGGGGGTGAGGGGTGTCTTTGGTGAGCCTCTTGGAGAGCCAAGCTGGGGGCACCACCAGAAGTTTCTTCTTACTCAGGAATGCTTTCTTGATCCCCTGCTCGGCTCCAGGCCCAGCGAGGTATAGACGTGAGCAAAGGCAGAGAAATGCCTCTGACGCCTCTGCCTCTGACAATAGGCCTAGGCTCAGGGGGTGGGGAGTGGAGTGGGGAGGGACAGCATGGCAAAGCTGTGGGGTGTGAGACCCAGGCTACAGCCAGCTGTAGGGGGCTTACGAGGCACAAGCACAGAGATGCTCTGACAAGGGCCAGGCAGGGCCAGCCTCTGCTGCAGTGACACCCCAGGGCGAGGAGGGGGTTCTTGGTGGGAAACTTCCTGCTGGGGGAGTCAGGCTGATTCTTTGCATCTTGGGGCATCATCGCTCACAGTGGCCACCACCTTGATGATTTACAGAAGTGACTTCTAGGCTCAGAGAGGTCCATGACCTGTCGCAGGTCACATGCCTCCTAGGGGGACTTGCACACAGGTCTTTTATCTGTGACCAGCGCTTCTTTTTCCCCAGGACCCTTTGGGGTTTGTGTTTGGCTCTAGGATGGTAGAGATGTGTTCTATCACCTGTGTGACTTCTAAAGGCCAAAGTGAACAGGGAACTATGTCAGCAAGCAGCATCCCATCCCCACGTTCTTTCTACCACTCAGAAGGCGCTGATAACCATTGCAGCCACTTCCTCCAGAGCACAAACCAAACTTCACTGCTTGGAAGCAATGTCCTTTGGGGTGGGGCCAACGTCGACAGGGTTTGTAGTGATCTGAGGCTGCTCTGGGTGGCCTTGGGGGTCCAGGAGGTAATGGGGTAGAGGACAACATGCTTTCTGGGCTACAGAATGTGGGCTGCAGTGGGGCCTCAGGGGGGTGACTCCTTGAAGGAGAAGCCTGAGACAGAGACCTGGGATCTGGGGTCTGGAAACTGCTGCTGTCCCCCCCCTGCATGAGGTGCCCCCCGCTCCATGAAGTGGTCCCCTCCCCTCCATGAGGTGGTCCCGGCAGAAAATCCCTTCTCTTGTCTCCTCCCACAGGAAGTGTCTTGTTCTCACACCTCATCACCTCAGACTCAGCTCACCTAAATTCCTCATTTCCTACCCCAGTTATCTTTGTTTTCCTCATAATTGTCTCTCCTACGCTCTCCTGCCCTTCAGTCAGTGTCCCCAGAACTATTGCACTTTGTCAAAATTCCAAATTACTCTCCTGAGTTCTTACTGCGGACAAGTGTCTAAGTACAAGATAAAACAGCTGCCTCAGTTTGTGTCTTTCCTTCCAGACTTTTCTTATGAATATTTTGGCATCGTTTTTATCTTGCATTTCCTTCTCCATACCCCAACTTAGTATATACTTTTGTATTGTGTTGGACTCTGAAAATCTTCATAAAACATCTTTTTAAAGAGACTGCCTGCTATGCCACCCTTTGTACGTATAATGTATTTAACTAGTCACCAATTATTGAGCATTTAGGTTCTTTCCAATTCCTTTGCCGTGGTAGAATGATTTTTCAAAACAAATTTGTTTAAATCCTTTGGTGATCTCCACTGCCTTTGCCTTTTGGATATTAAAATTCGCCACTTAGCTCACCAAGCCAGGGATGACCTTATGCCTGCTCCCCTCCCCCTCTCCTTCCCTCACTTCCACAGAGCACAGAAGGACACACAGCCTCCTCTGAACGCCCCTCTTCCCAAGTGCTGACAGGCCTCCACACCCTGCTGCTGCCAAGGTCCCCTCTGTGCACCCAGCCCTCACCATGAGGGGCACCCCAGCAGGCCCATGGAGAGGAGGATGGCGTTGCAGGAAGGTGGCAGGCCTGCCTTCCTTGACGAAGTACCCTGTGCGCTGCCACTTTTCCTCTGGATTTCTCATGATGTTCTTAACTGTTCACGTCACTGTTGAAGATCGCCGAGCAGCTGACTGTCTTTCTGTCTCTGTGGCCCTGGGCTGGCTGCTGCCACCTCATGCTCCTCCTCCTGGGAACAGCTCAGAGACCCAGTTGGGGTTCAAGTAGTCCTTCCCCCTCCCCCCAGCACCTGGGTATTGTATCGCTGGACACTGTCAGACCTGGGTAACTGTGGGTGACTGGAAATTTCTCAAGAGTGGTGCCCAAACGGCTCACACCACGGGCACTCCAGGAATGTGAGCCGAGTGCAAGTTACAAGTTGCCTGTGATCCGGTCCTTGTGCTTATCTGGACTAAATTGTGCCTGCCCCTTTAACCCCCAACTTCCCCACCTCCAGTCATTCCTTGAAGCCCTACCCCCCACTGTGGTGGTATTTAGGAAATAATTAGGTTGAGACGTGGTTAGAGAGTGGGAGCTCCACCCAGGGACCAGACCGCTTGCTTTCTCTCTCCACCCTGTGAGAACACAGCGAGAAGGCCTCCATCTGCAAGCCAGGAGGGGAGACCTTGCCAGACCCCACCACCCTGGCACCCGACCTCAAACTTCCAGCCTCCAGAACTGTGAAAGGTAAATTTCTACTGTTCAAGTCCCCGGCTTCTGGTGCTTAGCTGTGGCAGCGTGAAGCTGTATTTTTGACACATGACTGGCAGACACTTGACCTTGTGGGATGGGGTGGGCCCGCCTTCTGAGGGCAGGGCCTGCACCTTCTATTTTGGGCTGGCCCAGGCCATCCGTGGAGCTGGCTGACAAGGCCTACTGGAAGGCCCCTTCTCACCAGCTAAGTAAGGTCCTTAAGTAGGTCCGTGGGTTGGAGGCAGCCCAGGGACATCCCAGGCAGGGCCCCTCCTTCCCACTCATGGCCATTGCCGAAAGTCTCTTGGAAGAATGGTGGTGTCAGAGAACATCCTAGAGTGGACATTTGGCCCTGTTTGGCTTCCTGAAGGTGGGGCTTGTGGCTGGTGCAGGATGGGTGCACACAGGGGAGGGCCAAACAGGCGGGAGAGGAGTGAGTGCTTCGGTAAAGTTTCAAAACCCACTTCCCCTCCCCTGCTGGTGTAGGGCTGTTTAACAAACAGGACATCCTGGAAAGAGAGGGGGTCCTGCGAGCTCTGGGGTGCTGCTATCTATCCCTATTTTCCCTCCCCTCTTCCACCCACCCTACACGCTCCTCCCCCTCCACTAGTCTGGGTGCCACCCCAGTGCTGCTGCCACAAAACAGAGGGGGTGAGGCCCAGGACCTGGAGGTCCTTGTTCTTTAAGTAGGAGGGGAACTAAAGGAGGGACAGCAGCAAGACCAGCAAGGGGCGCAGGCACCCACTACATGAAGGCGTGTATTCTGACGTCCCGGGGTGAGGACACAGGAGTGTGGAGACCTGCAGAGAGAAGCCATCGGGGATCTCATGCAGAGAGGACAGCACCTATTATTTTTCCTTCCCTGCTGTGTCACACGGATATTAGTGTCTGTCACCTGATTTTAATTTCCCTTGCTGTAATCTAGGGCAGCAGGTCTCAATTCCTTGGTCACAGGACCCCTTTAATACACTTCAAAGTTACTGAACACCCCGAGGAGCACTGGTTTATGTGAGTCAGACTTACCATGGTAGAAACCAAAGGCAAAAACTAAAAAAATTTATTTTGAATAAACTCATTATGTTAACATTTTTAAATGAAAAAAAAAATCTCCATTTTTTTCCCCAAAACAAACATAAAAAATGCATGAAAAGATTGGCATTGCTTTTGCATCTTTGCAAACATTTGTTGTCTGGCTTGGTTGAAGGCAGCTGCAGTTCATGTCTGCTTCTGCTTCTGCTGCGGCCTTGGCTGAAGGATGTGGACACACTGGGTTTCCCCAGCAGTGTGGTTGGAGAAGGGAGGACCTCCTGGGGATCTCCAGGGGTCCTTGAATGGCACTTTGCAGGGCACACTGTGGAGTTCACTTTAATGCATGCATTCTAGAGTTTATGGAGAGAAGCCGGAACTAGAGGAAGGCGACATCTCCAAATATCCTAGAATAAAAGTTGGGTGAAGCAATGAAGAAGTGTCATTGGGCCGTGCCCCTTCTTCCTTCTAGAAGGTACAGGCAGTTGTGGTGCACTTGGTGGGGTGTGTCTTAAGTGTTACGAGTGCGAAGCAGGGTGGTGTCTGGAAGCAGGAAGCAGGAAGGTGTCATCACCTTCACTTACCACCATCTGAACACCCTTCTTTTGGGACAAATCCTCTAAAGTGAGTCCTGGCAGAGTCCTGCATCCTACCAGAGCAAGAGGATCCAGATATAACCTCTCCTTTCATGTTCTGGAAGCTGCAGAATGAACACATACCTGAGGCTTACCCAAACATATCGTTCTTTTATCCTGGCTTATGGCAGACAGTCGGGAACTTGTGGCAGTGGGGGAGACGCTGGTGGCATTTACTATTTTGGTGGCAGTGGCATGTGGCCAAGCTGCAGCATCCCCACCATATGGCCCTGCGGTACAAACTTGCCTGGGTTTCCAGCAACTTCCCTAGATCCCATGTGCTTGCTGAGCTAGTCCCAGCCTTCCTGCCAGTCTGAGCTGCCTGTTTTCTCCCCACAGTTTTCATGCAAAACCCTGGGGAAGGTGGCCAGGGAGCAGGAGCATCTGCCTCTTTCCTCACCTCCCCTCTTCTGCTCATTCCTCATTTCCCTCCTACCCAGCTGGTCTCCCCAGGCCCAGGCTTGACCTTTCCATCGATTCTGCGGACACCCAGGAAGCCCTGGAGTAGAGCCCTGCCATACAACTGTCCTGTGTACGACCTCCAGCTTCCAGAGGGGTCTGAATGCAGGGTCTTCCTTCTGCCCACAAACCCCCTGCCCCCTGCACCACAACAGAGTCCTCTCTAGTTATTATTACAGTATTAAACAATTAGCTTTTAAAAACTACAGAATGTCTGTGAAACAGGGGGGGAAATATTATTCATGACCTACCAAGTTCGTGATTCCTTTTCAGCCTTTGAAACTACCCTGCAACCTCTGTGTGGCTGTGACCTCATTCCTTGAGTGTGAGCGAGCCCTCCACCCTGAGGTGTGTGTGGCTTGTGCTTTGGCCCGCAGAACCATTCATGCACACCTGACAGGAATTACCTGTGAGCAGGGGCGATTCTTGTGCTTGCAGGGTTTGGCTTGGCCTCTTGTGCTTCTACCCTGAGCAAGAACATGCCCCAGGGGAAGCTGCTCCTGCACTTAGGACCCAGAATAGAACAAGGGGCACCTGTGGAGCACACCCCTGGCCTGGGCGTCACATCACAGCCATAGCCAACATGGAAACCTGAGAGTGAGAATGCGTAGCTGTAGGCCCCTGAAATTTCCGAGGTGGTTCTGTAGGACTGTATCATCCTAAGGAACAAACACAGTATTACAGAATTGGACACTTTAAATGAGAGTCAGAGTAGCATGGCAATTAGGTAAATCTCCAACAGAGCTAAGACTGTGTAAACCTTTACAGATGAAACAGCTTTCTGCAAACTGCCATGCCTGCTATTTTTATCTGATGGCCTAGAAGCACGTCTGACAGGGGACAGCGTACCTGGGTCAGAACTCATCATTCTCAGGCCCTGATCCCCCAACACCAGGACAGCCTGGGGCACAGGAGGTAAGATGGATTGGGAGGTGTGGGAGGGCACATCAAGGTGAGGGATTCAACCAGGTGCCAACAAGTCCCCTTGTTTGAAACTGCAGCTGGTAGGGATTGGTAATCCCACCTCTGTGCCCCAGCTGCCCTGCAATTCCTGCACCTCCACTCTAAACCGTGGGGAAGTATAAGTCAGTATCTGAGATACTCTTTGGAGGCTATCAAGGGGCACTGGGCTCCTGAAAAAGAAAACCTTGTTCCAGGCAAAGGATGCCCTGAGGTGAGTAGCATCTTTCCAGTTTGGCATCCCCTGCTCAGGGATAGGTCTCTCCACAAAGTAAGTGTTGTGATGTGCACTCCTTCCAGTGTCCTAATTGCCTTTCCCTGTATACTGTGTGTGCCCGCTGGCTGGTTCAGAGTAAGTAGTATTGTAGTAGGAAATGAATGAATCCTTGCCTATGAGATTCTAAGTCACTGTTGCTTATGGATGCTTCCCAGACTCTGATAGTTGGTATAGTGAATTGTGTGTGTTTATGTGTCTGTCCACGTGCGTGTGAGGGGGGAGGGAAGAAAGGGAGGCAGAAAAAGAAAGCGCCTGAGTGCCGCTACTGCACCCCTAGGCATCCAGGCACCCAGGTTCCCAGGCTGGCTTCTGTGGCTAGCATTTGCTGCTAGCATGCTACCTCATCAGGTAGATTATTTATTAATGCACATGAAGCCCAACTTAGTTTTTAATATGCTGTTACCAATAAAAAAGGATTACCTTCAGTCTACAGTAATAACAGCAATACTCCTTTCAGTTTTAACCTCCTTTGAAAGTATTTATTTGTTCACAGCCAGAAGAACATTACTCTCCCAGTAATGCTGCCCTTCTGACTCCATAGTGTGCCACCAGCACCTACTGAAACACGGTGCTTATTTAAATAATGACCTGAACTATAATTTCCCTGTTACTGAGAGTTCAAAAAGGTTGGACCTTAAGATCATATATATTCTGTTGACCGTTTGTGATTAAAGCCACCCTCTCCAGTGGCCCAGTAGAAGCAATGCTCTATATGATGGCAAACTAATATTCTTGCTCTATATGATGGCAAACTAATATTCTTGCTCTATATGATGGCTAACTAATATTCTAAGTTCTCGGAAATGGACAGACCACCTGTTGCTGACCTTGGTTGTTCCTGAAGGTATTTCTGCCTGTGTGGAAAAACTCAAGGTGCTGAAATAAGTGTCACTTTATTACCGGATACTACCGTGCAGCATGCTACCTGTTCACAAAGGATGGTGGCAGCTCCTGCCTCAACTAGGAAACCTTGAAGCTGTGCTGACCCCTTTAACCGTAAATGTTAAGATCCATGGGAAGGTGAACTGTGGGCACCAGGAGAGTGCCGCCCCAGTGCCACTGTTGGAAACCAGGAACCCCACGATCCCCCTCTAGAACTGAGAGAGGGTGGGCTCTGTAAACAAAGGTGAGCAGGATAATGTGTACTGAGCAAGGCTGCTGCAGACCCCACGCCCACTTTTTGGAACTGAGTAGCGCCAGGTCAGGATCCGCCATCAAGGTGACCTGTGGGCACTGGGAGAGTGCAGCCCCTGGGCCACTGCTGGAAGCCAGGGACCCCACGATCCCCTTCTGGAACTGTGTAAATACAGAGGGAGAGATCTTCAGGGATAGCGCCCAGCACATCCACAGCATCACTACCCTTGTGGAGTTCTGGCATAAGTGTTGGACTCGGTCTGGCCACCAGTTCCCAACATCCCAAAAGGAGCACCCCAGGGCAATGCCTGCCAGTACCAGCAGCACAGTATCCCAACACATAGAACAAATCAGAAAACAAACAACGGGGAGAAGGAAAAATACAAATAACCAAGCAAGCCCTCAGGGAAGGACACAGCACAAAAAGAAAATCAGCCACCAGAACTCAACAACAATGACATGGAAGAATTTCTCTGCCTGCTAGGTAATTTAAAATTCTCATGATTAAAAATATAAAGAAGACGAAAATGGAAAGAACGATATGAGAAAAATAATTATGAGCTCAAGAATGAAACTGAGTGAAACAAATGCAGACGATTAAAAGATTAATGGATCCAAAGAACTCTGGGAAAAGCAATGAAAACAGAACGGATGAGATGGAAGAACAACTCAGTACTCTCAAATATATAGAAATAAAAAGAACCAAAAAAGAAAAAGAAAGAGAAATACGAAGGAAAAAGAAGGAAGACACACTTCAAGAACTATGTGACACCATGAGGAAAGGAAATATAAGTTACGGAAATCCCAGAAGGTGAGGAGAGAAACCAAGGAACTGAGAAACCATTCAGGTGATAATTGAAGAGAACTTCCTAAGCTTGAAGAAGGAGATGAAAATAGACATACAAGAAGCAAGAAGAACACCAAAGTACCACAATGAAAGGAAAACTACAGCAAAACGTAAGAGTAAAGCTTCCAAGAGTCCAAAACAAGTTAAAAATAACGAAGTTGACAAGAGGGAAGAAACAGATAACCTATAAAGAAAAACCAATCGGGCTGACATCAGACTTCCCTGAAGGAACACTATGGGTAAGAGAATGGAGTAATATATTCAACAAGCTCCAACACAACAAATACCAACCAAGGATGTTTTACCCTGCAAAGCTCTCCTTCCTCTATAAGGAAAAAATAAAGACCCTCTCAGTAAAACAGGAACTCCAGAAATTCATTATGACTAAATCCCCACTCCAAAAAATACTACAAGAAGTACTAAACCAAAACAGAGGCGTGAATAAGAAGAACAAAATAAGGCAATAAATAAAAATCACAAAAAGACAATATGGCAAATGCAGACACCAGTGTATCAATGTTAACTCTAACTGTAAATGTACTAACTCATCAATAAAAAGACATAGAGTAGCAGGTTGGATTAAAAAAAACTTCTTCTCCAGGAATTTTGTAGTAAAACAAAAGATACACTGAAAGTAAAAGGTTGAAAAACAATCCTACAAGCAAATGGACCCAAAAAGAAGGCCAGAACAGCTATACTGGTATCACTATGATTAAGGGGATAGTACATCAGGATGATATAACACTCATTAACACATATTCACCAAATGGTGAAAACACCAAAATATGTAAGACAATTATTACCAGTTCTGAAAACAGTTATTAAAGAAAATACATAGACAGTAGGACACTTCAACACCCCACTCTGACCAATGGACAGATCAATGAGACAAAAAATAAACAAAGACACTAGAATCCTAAATAAAGACCTAAACTTCAGTGGCTTAACAGACATCTATATGACACTGCACCCAAAAACAAAACAAACACCCAAGTATAGATTTTTCTCAAGTGTGTATGGATCATCCTCCAGAATTGATTACATTTTGGGCCACAAGACAAACATCAATAGATACACTATATAAAAATTATTACAACTATCTTCTCTAATCATAAAGGCATCAAACTAGAAATTAATCATGAAAAGAAAGCAAGGAATCCTGCCACTTCATGGAGATTGAAATCCACAGTGCTTGAAGACTACCGGATTAAAGTGGAGATAAAAGAAGAAATTAAAAAATACTTTGAGTTGACTGACAACGAGGACACCATGCAGAATGTATGGAACACAGCAAAATTAGTATAAGAGGAAAGTATATAGCAATACAGGCTCACATCAAGAAACAAGAAAGAACTCAAATGAACAATCTAATGTTCCATCTCAAAGAACTAGAAAAAGAACAAAAACAAAAAAACCACACCAAAAACAAGAAGGAAATAATAAAAATCAAAGCAGAAATAAACATAATAGAAATTAAAAAAAATACAAAAGATCAATGAAACCAAAAGTTGATTCTTTGAAAAAATAAACAAAATGAAAGAAGAGAAATTAAAACAGATTCAGTAGAAATTAAAAGATCAAAGATGACTGATAATTTATATGCAAACAAGTTCAACAATCTAGAAGAGATGGACAAATTCCTAGAACGATACAATCATCCAAAGCTAGATAAAAAGAAATAAACACCTGAACAGACCAATTACAAGCAGTGAAATTGAAACAGTAATCAAAACAGTCCCCTAAAACAAAAACCCAGGACCAGACAGCTTCACAAATGAATTCTACCAAATGTACAGGAATGAATTAGTGCCTACCCTACACAAACTCTTTAAAAAAATTGAGAAAGAAGTACCAAATACATTCTACATTACACTAATAGCAAAACCAAACAAAGACAACACAAAAAAAGAAAACTACAGGTTAATCTCCCTAAAGAACACTGATGCAAAAATCCTCAATAAAATACTTGCCAACAGAGTCCAACAATGCATCAGAAAAATAACTCACCATGATCAAGTGGGATTTATTTCAGGGGCACAAGAATGGTTCAACATCTGAAAATCAATTAATCAATTAATTTTAATCAATTAAAATCAATTAACACATCAACATAATGAAAAGTAAAAACCATATGATCATATCAACAGATGCTGAGAAAGCATTCGACAAAATTCAACATCCATTTATGACAAAGGCCCTTGAAATTCTAAGGACAGAAGGAACATACCTTACCATGATAAAGGCCACATATGACAAATCCACAGCCAATACTATTCTCAATGGTGAAAAGCTGAAATCTTTCCCTTTAAGATCAGGAACAGGACAAGGATGTCCACTCTGATCACTCTTTTCAATATAATACTGGAAGTCCTACCCAGAGCGGTAAGACAAGAGAAAGACATACAAGGAATCCAAATAAGGAAAGAGGAAGTAAAACTATCACTATTTGCAGACGATATAATAATACACAGAGAATCCTAAAAATTCCACAGAAAAACTAATCAAAACAATCAGCCAGTTTAGTAAAGCAGGATACAAAATCAACACACAAAAATCAGTTGCCTTCCTACATACAAATAATCAACCTGAAGAAGAAGAAATCAAGAAAACCATCCCTTTTATAACTGAAACAAACAAAAATATCAAATAATTGAAAGTAAACCTAACAAAAGAAGTGAAGGACCTATACAAAGAAAACTATAAAACACTGTTAAAATAAATAGAAGCCATAAAGAAATGGAAAGCTATCCCCTGCTCATGGATTGGAAGAATTAACATTATCAAAATGGCCATCCTACCAAAAGCAATTTACAGATTCAGTGCTATTCCAATAAAAATATCAATGAAGTTCTTCAAAGAACTTCTTCTTCAAAGAAACAGAACAAATATTGATGAAATTCAAATGGAGCCACAAAATATTTCAAATAATCAAAGCTCTCCAAACTAAAATAAAGGAGAATGGAGTTGTCATACTCCTGGACTTCAAACTATACTACAAAGCCATGATAATTAAAACAGTAGGGTACTGGAACAAAAACAGACACACAGACCAATGGAACCAAATAGAAAGCCCAGAAATAAGTCACACATATATGGACAACTAATCTTTAACAAATGAGCAAAGAATATGCAACAAAACAAGGACAGTTTGTTCATAAATGATACTGGGAAAACTGGACAATCATAAGCAAAAGAATGAAACTAGACCACTACCTCACACTGTGCACAAAAATCAACTCAAAATGGATAAAAGAACTGAACATGAGACCTGAAACCATACAATATATAGACAAAATATAGGTAAAACACTACAAGACATAGATCTCAGTAACATCTTTAAAGACTTATCCTCCAAAGCAAAGAAAGTGAAGGAAAAGATAAATAGCTGGGACTACATCAAACTAAAAGACTTCTGTACAGCAAAAGAGACATTAACCAAAACAAAGAGACACTGTACTGGTTGGGAGAACATTTTTGCACTCCATACAACTGATAAGGCACTGATTACAAAGATCTACAAAGAACTCACAGGAATCAACAATAAAGTAAACAATCCAGTCAAAAAATGGGCAGAAGAACTGAAAAGACACTTCTCCAAAGAAGAAGTGCAAATGGTCAACAGGCATATGAAAAAATGTTCAACATCCTTCATAATCAGGGAAATGCAAATTAAAACCACAATGAGATACCACCTTACCCCAGTAAGAATGGCACATATAAAAACTAGTTTAGGGAGGATGTGGTAAAAAAGGAATTCTCCTACACTGCTGATGGGAATGCAAACTGGTCCAATCACTATGGAAAGCTGTGTAGAAGGTCCTCAGTCTACTAAAATGGAGCTACCATGACCCAGCAATTCCACGCCTAGGGATCTACCCAAGGAACACAAAAACATTAATTCAAAAGGATACCTGCACCCCTATGCTTATTGCAACACTACTTGTAGTAGATAAGACTTGGAAACAACCCAAATGCCCCAAAATAGACTACTGGATCAAGAAGATGTGGTACAAATACACGATGGAATACTATTCAGCAATCAAAAAAGATAAACTAATGCCATTAGCAGCAACATGGGTAGAGCTGGAAGGGATTATGCTTAGTGAAATAAGTCAGAAAAAAAGAAAAATATTGGATGGTTTCTCTATAGGAGGAATATAGGGGAACCAAATAAGGGATCAGGGAAAAAAATAAAAAACAACACAACAAAACAAAAATAAACAGACAAGTATAAATCAGAGACATTCTGCAGGGGAGTGGGAGAGGGAGAGGAAGTGATCAAAACGAGGTGGCCAGCGCACAGGGAACTATGGTGATGGTGCACGGGTGAACTGGTGGAGGAAATTCTATGGGGACTACACCTGAGAAAAAGAAAGCAAACACTGTAAAAAAAAATGAACAATGATAAAAATATATATAAATTATGAAAAAAAATCCACAGGATTTTCAACCTCTATATCCATACCTAGACTTTGATAAAATCCCAAACTAGGAACATATTAATGTTTTAAGTCATCTTTAAGGACATCTGCAGTACATATAGATCTTTACATAGAAACTTAAAATACTTTAACACAATACATAGTACTGCAATGAACTAGACTCCAACACAATATATTATACCGCTAAAATATTCATATAAATATCATATATGCATGAATTCACTGCATTAGAAAATTTACCTATCAGGATATTAAAGACCAGTATCAACAATACTCAAAGAAAAACTATTTGAACAGTAGGAACACTAAAATAATAACCGATTTATAAACAATTGGTGGGAAAGAGAATTCTTTACATTTGCTATGGAGTATGTCACAACAGGCACAATCTGAAATATAATTTTACACTAGCAGTGTATAAAAATACTTTTAAAAAACAATACTTTTGATAGGCATAGTACCACTAAAGACAAAACAAAAACAAACAACCCAGCAGTGTAGTTAATTCATTTGAGGAATCCTGAAACAACTGAACTTACTGTTCCAACCTGGAAAGTAAGTTCTCTCACACACATACACTACACAAACACACAGGAGAGTGCACGTGTGCACACACGCACGCACACACTCACACACACACACAGGGCCATATATTAAAAATAACCCCCTACATCTAAGGTGCATACTGACAAGTCACTGATAGGCATCAATCTCAAACAAGGCATGAGAGGATGGTGTTTGGAGGCTGTTTTCAGTTCCAGCTATGGGATGGATAACAATGAGGCAAAAAAAGGGTGACTTTTGTGTGTTGTGTGTATATGGTTTCCATTCCACTTATAGGTGCTCCCTGAAGGAGTTTTAGTCCGGCATATCAATATTTAACTTGGGAGGTGGGGGAACAAATTTTCCAGGGCTCTGAGTTATAACCACCCTGGCCTTCTTTCCAAACATTGGAGCAATTTTTGGAGCTTCTGGAACCGATGTTTCTTCAGCATCTTCACTATCTTCATGATGTAGATCGTATGAAATGTTCCCATATTCTCTTAAAAATGGGAAAATTTCAAGCAGAAACTGACAAAAGTCTCTGCGAATACCAAACCACCAATGGTTGCCCCCCTTCCGCCGAAATGTTGTGGCCATTAGAGTTATTAGCGAAAGCCAAAGGGGAACAAATACGGAGATGTAAGAGAACGTATTGTGGCCATCCAGCCTGTGAACCAGCAGAACCTCAAAAGTAAGCAGGGGCACCACGATCGTTATCCAGCTGATGGCCATGGTGACGTGTGTTCTTCGCTGTTCCGCCACCACATCCAGGGAGCGGAGGAACAGGAGGGACCAGACGATGTAGTAGAGGACCACTAGACAGAGGAAGGACATGAGGATCCACAGCGGCACAAACACCACCAGCCACGGCCAGTGGATGATCCTGTCCAGCCTCAGGGCGATGAAGATGAACTGCAGGATGTTGACTGAGCACAAGAGCTCCAGCTCCAGCGACCTATCGTGTCGAAAGCCCCAGACACAAGCGGCCACGGACACGGGGGATACGAAGAACAGCGGCATGAAGACCAGCAGCCAGAAGTGGGTTCCCCTCTCCACCCTGTCGCAGACGAGGACTTCGAACATGAGCAGGAGCAGGTGGATGCCCACGGCTATCAACATGGCTTTGAACTCCACGCAGGCCTCCCCCTCGGTGCGGTAGCGAGGGTTTCGGGCCCAAACCACGGCGCCCACCGAGGCGCCCACGATGACCAGGAGCTTCCACAGCCAGATGGGGGCGAAGACGGCCCAGTAGCTCCACTGGATGATGCCGTCCAGGCGGAGGGGCAGCAGCACCGAGAAGAGCAGCAGGCAGATGTAGATGAGGAACTTACTGGGGTTGAAGTCCTGGAACAGGCCCCTGGGGTTCATGGTGAAGCCGCCGTCCCCCCACCCGGGTCTGCCGCTCAGCCCGGCTCGGCGGGCACCGCGTCTCCGCCACTTCCCGGGCCCGCCGCCTCCCGGACCCGGCCGGCGCGGGCTCTGGGTGGGCAGCGGCTGGAGGCCGGCCGGGAGGAGGTGCCTAGCGGCGGGGCCTGGAGGCCGGAACACGTGCGCGCGCGGTCACGTGGCCCGGGCGGCGCGCGGCGTGCGCGCCCGCGCTCTCCCAGCGGCCCGCGGAGCCCGGCGCGCGGCGTCTGGGAGCGGGCGCGGCCTCGGCAACCGCGGGTCCTCACCGTGCGCGCATCTGGAGAGCCGCCCCCGCGCGCGGCGCCGGGAAGACGGGTGCGGGCGGCTTCGGCCGGGCCCGGCGCGCTGCTGACTCCCCGGCCGGCCCCAGGGCGGCCAGCGGGCGGCGGTGACCTCGGGCGGACGCTTCCTGACGGCGCCTTAGCGGGGAGGCGGGAGTGAGCTCACATCCTCCCTGGCCGCCGGAGGGCAGGGCGCAGGCGGGAGGCGGGGCCCGGGCGGGGCGGGGCGCGGGGTGGTGTGGGGGTGCCCCCTGGCTGGGAACTGCCCCTGGGCGCCGGTGGCGGGGAGGTTGCGGGAGTTTGGGAGCCAGGGAGTGAGTGCGGGTAACTGTGAGGCCCTGGGCGGGCGGGCGCGCGCGAGGGTGCAGGTGAGGCCATGGGTTTGCCCACGTGCGGAGCGAGGCCTGTGTGCGCAGTCTGCGTGGGGTGGAGAAGGATTTGCCCCAAAGGACTGCTCTAGGACTCTGCCGGGTTCACACTTCTTAGGTTGCCCATGAAGTGGCCGGGCAGAGCGGCAGAGCGTCTGTGCCCCGATGGTGGTCACCCAAGAAGTTCAGGGCAGGCCCTGGAGAGGGAGTTCGACCCTGCGGACTACTGGGCCAAGTCCCTGGGACCTGCCCTGGAAGTGACCCAGAACAGGTGCTTCCTGACACCCTCCCTGCACCCCGCAGGTTAGGAGCAGACTGGAGACATTGTGACTGATTTGGCCCTCCTTAGGGCAGATTGTCAAGGAGCAGTGTCCAGGCCCTACACCCCACCAACTGAGAAACCTAGGCAAATGGAGATCCTTCAGTGTCCTAGGCTGTCAAGTTGGGGGGCCTGTCCTCAATGGTCTGCAAGGGCCTGCACTGCTGTTTCAGGTCTGTGATTTGGTGCACACTTTTTCCTTAGCTGGGCAGACTTTGGCGACTGCTCTCTACCACTCTTTCCCCTCTCCAGCTGCTTGCTGTCCTTGCTGCCTTTGTGTCCCTTACCCCACTCCCATCCCCACGCAAGCTTGCTGGTGACTCTCCGTGACATAACAAGGAAAGGAAGGGCTTTCCTAAAGAGAAGCGGGGGTCACAGTCCGGACACAGGAGCTGGCTTTCCTCAGCCAGCATTAACACAAGATATGGGTGGACAGCCCAACCTTTATGGATCTCCCCACAACTTCACCCACTCCCACCTCAGCCAGAGGTAGTGAGGTAGTCCTGGGAGTCTCCTGGCCTCTCCTCGGGCTTAAACTTGAACCCTGATGTCCTAGATGTGTCTTCGTAGATGTGTTTTCTTTTACGATTCCCTTTTGAGAAGGAATTTGTCAAGTAAGTAAAAGTTTGAAAATCCCTGGATTAGTCGAACTATGAAATGGGTTAACATCTAGGGTTGTCTTGAGGATTAGAAGAATCCAAACATGGAAAGCATTTCGAATCTAAAGTTAAAGCAGCTGTTAGCACACAGAAAGGGAAGCCTGAGGAGGGAAGGGCCTGCCAGCAGCGCTGTGCAGAGCCAGGTGTTCCCTGTTAGAACAGAAGTCCTGCTCGGTCTCCTTGCAACCGGATGACCCAAGGGTGCCCCTCCCAGCCTTCTGGCAGAGACTAGAGTTTGGAGTGTTTTTCCCACGTTTAGAACTTTTCATTTAGATGAGCACCTGGGTCTCCATCTAGAACAGGGAGTCTTGTGGCCAGGCAGAGTACCAGTGTGCTTGCTGCCACACTCCTTAGGGAGGTCTGAGCCTGCTTCCAGGTTTGTGCCAAAGCCTCAGGTAGGTGGCTGCTGCCTGTGGTCCCCTCAACTGTTTTTTTTTTTTTGTACAATTCTGTACATTGGACACGCTTCCTTGCTGTTTCCCCTGATGTTTTCAGTCTTTCAGGGACCTGCCGTTGTCTTTGTATTTACCACAGATTATTTGCTGTATGCCAGGCGCAGGCAACACAGCTGCCTGTGAGGCAGATACACAGACCAAATTATGAGTTCATTTATGGCGGGCCTGTGGCAGTGGGTGCTGTGGTCTACCAGCACAGGCCTGTCTATCCTGCAGAGGATGTGGGTCCTGAGATACGTCCTTTTTGCTTAACTTCCACAGTCCTAACTTCTCTTTCTGACCAGAAAGTCCCTTAGTAACTTGCCCTGGCCCGCTTGCTGACCACGTGCTGTCCTGTGGCTGCCTGAGTGTGCCATGTATGTTCTCTGCCTTCTGTGTCTCTACTGTTCCTTCCTGGGTGGCCCATGCCCACCTGGCTTTCTTTCTAGATGTAAAAATCCAACACAGGGCCTGGGAAACCTTGAACCTTCAGGACTAGTGATCCTTCTTTGGCCTCTGACTGCAACAGGACCTTTGTGTCTCATGGGACCCATTTCACTGCATCACATCTTTTTGGCTGTTTTTCTGCCCATGAGATAAGAGTGCAGATACCCAGTAGGGTGTTACGTTGCAAGTGCTTGTGAAATGTTGATTTCAATTGAAATGTTGAACGAGTAGGTTAATTTAGCCCTACTTGGGACTGAGACGCCTTTCCCAGACCTGGTGGTTGTCTTTTTCCTTCCTGTGAACAGTGTGAAACCAGCAGCCTACCCTCCTCTCCCTGCCGGTGTCCTAGCCCTGTGCTATCCACTCCCAGGCCAGGGTCATCTGTCTTCAGATAGCTCATGTAGCAGTTGCTTGTTTCCCATCATTGCTGTAGCAAATTGCCACAAAGCTAGCAGTTTAAAACAATGCTCATCTGTTGACTCTGTTACTGTAAGTTAGAAATATTGAGGGTGACTTCGCTGGTTCTCTGCTTGCATCTCATAGGCCAAGATCAAGGTGTCCACAGAACTACATCTCTGATGACGGAGCCGCTTCCAAGTCCGTTTAGCTTGTTGGCAGAATTTGATTCCATGGAGTCACGGGGCTGAGGTTCCCTTTTCCTTGCTAGCTGTCAGTCGGGGCTCATTCTCAGCACCTGCATTTCCTGGCTTGTGGCCCCTGCAGAGCCACCAACAGTGGGTCAGGTCCTCACACTGTTCAGTCTCTCCAGTGGACTCTCCACTGCATCTCTCTTCTGCCTGTCTTTTTTGCTCTTAAGAACTCCTGTGATCACATTAGGTTGGACTGAATAATCCAGGGTAACCTCTGTTTTAAAGTCAGCACATTAATAACTTTAGTTTCATCTGTTAAGCCCTTCACAGCAGCACCTGGATTAGTGTTTGGATAGCCCAGGATGAATGGGGATGCTGGGTGCTTTTCCTCCTGTCCTGCCCACTCAGTTCTTTCTGCTCCTACTGAGGAGACGGTCTCCTCCATGACAGGCCACTGCTCTGTGGCCTCTCTGACAGCCGTTGGCCAAGAACCCCCCCTTATACACATCAGGGTGATGGGACCTGGCTTGCGGGTTGCCTGGAGTGACACCGAGGATGTTACCACTCAGCCTGTGCAGGTTCCCCTGAATGGCTGGAGCCTGGGCAGGGGTAAGGAGGATTGGTTCCTTGTGCCCTGGCTCCAGGGAATCTTTGGTTCGATGTCTTCCCAGCGGGAGTGTAGAGCAGGCAGAAAGCCCAAGGCACATTTTCTCTTTGAAGCCTGTTTGCATACTTGCTCACATCAGCTTCATGGAGAAGAAGCCACAGCCCTCTTGGCCCTTTGTGTCAGCCTCAGTGCCAACATGAGCTCTCAGCTCCCAGCCCCAGAATGCAGCAGGCTCTCACTTTTACCGCCTCCCCACTCCACTTGCCTCACCCACACCCACCCACCCACATGTTTCTCTGTGTGGTAGTGTGCCCAAGATGCACAGACCCTAGAATGCCCAGACCAAGATGTGAGCCCTGGCACTGCTGCCTCCAAGCTCTGTGACCTTGATAAGCAAGCCTCTGGCCTCATTTGTGAAACAGAGAAATTGTGAGGAAAAATAAAGCGATATACAAAATCCAGGAGACTTGCCCCGTTAGTGGCTATTGTTACTGTCTTAGCAAATTAGGTGTTTCTCATCCAGAACCTGTCCTCCCGCTCTCCTGCCCTACACTCATGCCCAAGCTCACTCTACAGGATCCTTGAGTCTGTTCATCTGGCTGTCTCAGGCTGCTGTGACTTCCCAGGGCAGGGCCTCCTCTCTCATCCCTCTCTGCACTTTCTAGCCCAGGCTTTTACAGAGCTACCTGGGAAAGCACAGGCAGCACAGGCGGGAAGGAAGGCTGGAGCTGATGTGGCATCTTTTCCCACGCAAGGCAATGGAGCAAGGTCAGTTTCCTGAGACAAAGCAGGTTGCCTATGGTCAATAGGTCGCTGGATCTTGGGTTGCAGGGAGGTTTCCCTGGGTTCACAAGGGCCCTCCTGGAGCATGCCAGCTGCTCATGCTTGCCCTGGCCTTACGTGAGAATGGCCCCACTAAAGAACCAGGTTCAGGTCAGGACCTCTGAGAGAGTTAAGGCCTCTCTTCAGCAGCTTTTCCTTGGCTCTCGTTCATTTAAGTGAAGCTGTGCTTCTGAAACTATATAGTCTTGCAAATGGATGGTGTAGCGGCAGGAAGGTGGCACTGGAGGCAGGGTCAGGATGGTTCTGTGCAGACGGGTCAAGGAAGGAGAGAGTCTTGGAGCCCTCGGTGGCTTTTATGCTTTATTTAGTAAAGGTGGCCAGGTACATGGCAGGCAGTGGTGCCGGGGGGCCGGGAGGCTGGTAGGCCTCCCAACCCCCAGCGCATCTCACCCTCTTGGCTGCTGCTTCTCTCTCTGCTGCTGCTGCTGCTCCTCATCAGTTCTGTTGGTTCTGTCCGTTGGTCCTCGCAGTTCTCACAGTTCTGGCGGCCTCATGACGCGCGGATTTATACCCGTGTTCAACACAGGTGCGCCTACTTGCGCATGCCCACCCTGGAATGCTCGCAGCACCACAGGTGTCCATCATCAGTGGTGGGAGGGTGGAAATACCTGATCAACCTTTACCCTACAGATGGTAAATAAAATTTGATTTAAAAAAAAAAAAACCCAAGTATGTATCAAACATCTGCCCTGACTCAGGCCCTGGAAGCAACAGTGAAGAGTTCAGGTACTGCTTCCATGTTGGCCACTTTTTAATTCCGGTGTTGCCTCTTCCGAGAAGCCCTCCCTGACCATCCCATGTAAAATAGTCCCCCTCCCAACTTACATCACCCTGTTTCATTTCTCCTGTTTCCTATGTGGTCACTAAATATGGGCCCATTTTAGAAACCACCTTTCTCAGAAAAGCACTGTTATATGTTAGTGTATTTCCTCCCAGTTGGTAATCTGCAGGCATGTAATTTCCACATATCATTTATTCTGCATTTTTTACTCAATGATCCTAAGACTCACTTATTTTCATGCTTTAACATCTCTGGATCTTGCACCACAATAATGGATGCTATTTTACAGGTGCTGTCAGCCTGTGTTGAAATGCCGCTTTCTCAAAAGGGGTTCTGGTTTGCTTGATAGTCACTTGGGGCACTGCCAATTAAGGGCACTTTACGTTATTTTAAATTCAGTCCAGCTATAGCATTTGCTTGAGGTGTTTTTAGCCATGTCTGGCAAACTCAGCTTCCAGCCCTTTGAATACTGGCCTGCTCACTACCTCCTGGTACCCAGGGCCAAGTTTGAGTATAGGGCAAATGATTTAATCAGGCACTTTACGCCACTGGCCTCACCTGCAGCCTTGATTGTGTTAATACAGAAGGCACTTGGGAGCATGGGCGCAGGCCACACATGCCTGATGGCGGACACCTGGATTGTGGGTGCACGGGGGTGTGTAATGAGCACATCTGACCCTAGAGGCCAGGACTACAAGGGCAGCGTCACTCAAGGATGGACTGTACGGGAAGACAAGTGGCATGAGTACAGAAGAGGTGAGACCGTGAGATGATGAAAGAGCGACGGCCAGAGAGCCCACACAAAGAGTGTGAACACTATGGGGGCTGGGAGGCCCAATTGCTTGCCTCCCTCCCAGTCCCCGGCCGGGCTGTGCCTGCCTCCCTGCCTGCCCAGCCTGCCTGCCTGGGGTGTGTGCATCCAGTTCCTTGAGCAAGCATTAAAGCCTGGAAAATCCAGTTCTGGAACACTCTGGAACACTCCTTTTTCTGTCTGCCTGTATCAGTAGTGAACCTGCCCTGTGCTTGCTGGCACTCTATTGAGATATCATTTCTATTTGACATGTTCATCGTTTCCCTTGCACTGAGGAACAGCCCTTTGGGTCCCAGCTTTGCCTTTTATTAGAGAAGCCACCCTGGGTTATCTTCATGTGTTGTTTATTCCCCTTCATGGTACATAAAATAGTGGCATGTTTTATAATCACTGTCTTAAAGGAGGTGAAATACCATAAACAGAAACATCCCTCAGGTTACTATAAACACCTGAGCATCTTTTTAATGGTCACACAATAATTGGACAGTCACAGGGTGACCAAGTATTTTATTCATCTGGCCCTATATTGGGGTTATTTCCGTTCTTTTCTGAAATAAGAAATGCATAGCTTTTTTACTAAAGAAAGAAAAGGGGCCTCCCTGGTGGCGCAGTGGGTTAAGCAACGCACTATGAAGCAAACCACAGCCACTGCAGCACGAGTTCGATCCCTGCCGCCAGCCAGGGAGGGGACCCACATGGCGTGGCAGACTTCTGCCTGGCCCACTGCTCCCCTCAGCAGTGTACTTCTGCTGATCTGCCTGTTCTGCTCCCTGCTCTCTGTGGTGAATCCTCTCACCCCCCTCCCCACACCTCTGTCCTGTACCCCAGCTCTTGTATGCATAAATAAACAAATTTAAAAAAAAGGAAAGAAAAGGCTTTCTTACTGTATATAGCTTCTCTTGCATTCAGATGATTGCTTTAGGGTGATTCTCAGACATTGAATTGCTGGGTTGAAGGAAAGAATAACCCTAAAGACTCTTGATACATAAAGCGTAGTGTTTTTAGATTTTGATTTTTTTTCTCCTTTTCTCTCTGTTGGCTTTGCAGAAGTGGAGTGGTCCGCTGTAGCGTGCGGAAGGGAATCTTCCTCCTTTCATAGCATCTGGTGGAAAACTTCAGATTTGGAAAACATTTCACAAAAGTGAAAAAATGTTAATGCGATAAATCAAAAGTAGATTCAAGTATAGATAGAACCATCTGACACCAAAACTCAACTGAAAACTAGAACCAGATTTGTCGTGTGTTTGTGTTACAGGGCAACCCTAGTATAAAATGGGTTCCCCACACTGGGTCCTCCACCCGCGGGCTCAGAAGACTTTTAAAGTCCCAACTCCAGGTACACGTGGCAAAAGTTATTAGCACGTTTTATTTTATGAAAGAAAGGGGAATAAAATAGTAATAACACCAAAGGAAAAAGAAAGGGATACAAATCCACAAATACCCTACCAGATCTAAGCAATGGTGCGTTGAGGGCTGGCTCCGAGTCGAATGAGATGGCTCCGAAGGAAGAGAGATGTCTCCCGAAGGAAGGGCTCTGGCTCCTCAGTAAGAGAGAGAGCGTGCCCAAGGCTCACCTCGGTTTTATAGCCAGCCTGGCTGCTTGACGCCACCCTCAGGTCCCAGTAATCCACTCTTCGATAATCATCTTATCGGATTTGTGGTTCTGGAACCCTGAAGGTCTGGAGTGGGGGTTGGAGTCCACACACCCATAATCCATTTAGGACTACCTTTCCCCCTAACATTTGCACATGCGTGGGACAGGACACGACCATCTCCAAATCTTGTCCAGTAACCTGGTACTGGGGTTGAACTAAATGTTCACATATAGTTAAATAGTACTCATTCAAGCTAACTTGCTGTAGGTATGGGTGGGAAGCTTCCTGAATTATGGAATATTATTTTAAAAATGGTACACAACTCGGTGTCAATTTAAATCGAAGCCACTGCATTATTTTAAACAGTTTGCATGTATAACTTAAACTTGCTCCTCGAGCCTCATTTACACTATGAATTCATTTCGGAAAAGACTCTTATTGTACAAAGGTAATAATCCTCAGTCCTGCGCTCACCTGGGTTTGTCATAAATTCTGAAAGCATGTGCTGCAAAAATGCTGGGTTTATGGGGGTAGAAACAGACATTAAGTAAATTTCCCTCTTAGTTACTTTCAACCTTTCAGGGACTGGTGCAAAGTGGCAAACAATAGTAAACCAACAAATGAAATGCCCCTTCCCATGTCAGAACTTCAAGGGCTTCTCACTTCTCAGCACAGATCCAAGAGCTTTTATTATACCCTTCAAGGCCCTGATTGACCTGACTGTCTCTCTGGCTTCCTCTTACCATCGGTTGGGATCCTGTGGCTACACCAGCTTTTTTCTGTTCCTCAACCCCAAGGCCCATTGCTGCCTCAGGGGCAGTCAGTGATTTGTGTGTCTGTGGGGGCAGGAGGTGTAACAGGAGACCAGGGAGGTTTCAGGTTCCCTGCCACACCCAAGGAAGGGTGGAGCTGGGCAGGGAAGAGAAGACGCTGGAGAGGAGACTGGGAAGGCAGGAAGCAGGATGGAGAGCCAGAAGGAGACCTGGAGGAGGCACACGGAGCAAAGGCATGAAGAAGCTGTGCGTTTTGGTCCTGGGCTGCTTAAAACAGGGCGAGAGACCCATGGGGAAGTTGACAATGACTTTGTCTTGATTTTGATTGTGGTCTTTTTCCTCCAGACTTGTCTCCCCCACCACCCACACCCCCAATATGCTTTAGACTTGTGACAGGCTTTTGCGCCTCAGTGGCCCTGCTTTGGGCTAACCTTAGCTCTTTGGCTGGGCATTTACCCACGAGGAGGTGGGTAACTTTGGGTGCATGATCTGAAAACTATATATTCTTTGTCTTCTCTTTTTACACACTAATTGTATTAAAGTTCATTTCCATTAAAGGTCTTATGCACTAGAGTATATTTTGTCTTGATGTGGCAGAAGGCAGAACCTATATAGAGTGGGCAGGTTTGGGGGTTCTAGTATGCCACTCTCCCTGTCGTAATGGGGGTAGATGCCTCTGTGGGGAGCGCGTGCTAAGGGAGCCAGGAACGACTCGCATTCTTGCTTCAAGTCATTCACTCATCCTGTGTCTGTTTTAACCAGACTGCCCACTAAGCCCTGGTTGTGCTCCACCCTGTGAGCCCTGAGTACGCTAAATCTACGAATCTCATGACCATGAAACACTAAGTGACCCTGAAGAGAGCCAGCATGTAAGTCAGAGGTCACTGGTGACCTCTGATTCCAATAAAAAATCAACTAAACACTAGAAAAAAAGAAGCATTGTTGGTAAGCTGTAGAGTGAGGGTTTGAACAAGCTGGGTGATGAGGGCAGCGGGCTGACCTATTGACCATAGAATTCTAAGTGAGGCCAGTGCTGAGAGGTGTTCCTGGTGTATTTAGGTTTAAGCTAAAGAAGAAACCATCTGGCTTCAGATCCCAGTAGTTTAATCAGCTCTGTCCTTGACCAAGGGATGCAACCCCTCTGAGTCTGGGTTTCCTCATCTGTAAAGTGGGTATAATAATTTCTGCTTCAGGGGCCTCCCTGGTGGCGCAGTGGGTTAAGCAACGCACTATGAAGCAAACCGCAGCCACCGCAGCACGAGTTTGATCCCTGCTCCCGGCCAGGGGGGGGGACCCACATGGCACGCAGACCTCTCCTGCTGTGCCCGCTGCTCCCCTCAGCAGTGTACTTCTGTTGATCTGCCTGTTCTGCTCCCCGCTCTGTCTGTGGTGAATCCTCTCACCCCCCCACACCTCTGGCCTGTGCCCCAGTGTTTGTATGCGTAAATAAATAAATCTTTAAAAAAAAATAATTTCTGCTTCACATGAGATAATACAGATTGAGGACTTGGCTGGTACATAATCAACATATTTTTTCTCTCCCCCTCTCTCCTTGATACTAAAGAATGCCTGGCAGGCCCATCCTCACACCTACATTATGGTCAGGTGGGACATGAGATATGACGAAAGAAGAACTTAAATGATGTATCTTAAGCAACCCATGTGACTTGTACCAAATCACTTCTCCAGTTCTGCTTTATAAACTCAGGGGGCCAACTGGGTCAGGGGTCTCCAAATGGAGGAGGTCTCATGTCTCGCTGCTGGCTAAGCACTGGCAGACCTCAGGGCCTCAGCTCACACTTGCCAAATCAGAGTCCTTGGTGGTAGGAGCTGGTACTGTTTTTTTTTTTTTAAAGCTCCCCAGATGATTCCAATGAGCAAACAAGTTTTAGAACCTATAGCCAGCTGGTTCCTGAAAGGCCCTTTTAGTACTTCCAGTCTGTGTTTCTATCCCCAACAACTGTCCTATGTAGTCCTGGAGGTCACACATCAGGATGTCTGCTCTGAAGTTCATCTCCTGCTCTCATCAGAGATAGGGAAGTTCTTCTGGTGATGACTCATGCAAAATCATAAGGCGAGACCACTAAGTCTAGAAATAAATCCCCAACACACACCAGTCTAGTGTCCTATTTCACAGCCCATTTGCAAGGAGAGGAAACAGCTAACCTCTGTGACCTGGGGTGGTCTCTCACCGCAATCAGCTGAATCTAAACGGAAAATATGTCTTTGAGACTGGAGATACATTGCAGGATTAACACCTGGACCAAGCAATCCCTGCTTTCTCATGGAGCAGCTTCCTACTCAAGAAAAAAAATTAAATTCTGCAACGTTCCTGCTGTTTTGGATTTTTCTCTTGTAAGAATATAAAAATTATTTGTCATTATGGACGTTCTTTCTAAATTGCCTGAAACAGCTATAAACTTCTCAGCTTTATCTAGGGAGCTTTTGGGGTGGCGAATTATTGCTCATATAATGAATTCCAATCGCAAATCCAGCGTTACCAATTTCCCTCATGATGACAGGTAATTTCTTGAACTCAGTGCTTTTACAGAGCACTGAGGAGTCAAAGAAAGAGGCTTTATTTTACAGTTTCTAAATGGGTGATTTAAAAACTCAGTAAAAAAAAAATTATGACCATTTAGTACCATAACAACAGATGCATCAGCTAAATGAATGTCATATCCATGGTGGTGATGGTGGGGGGTATTGGGGTGTGTGTGGAGCAGATGTGGAAAGAACACCTCATATTTTTTAAAATTTATATATAACAGGAACACACTTAGAAGTAGAGAGCCTAATTTTCCCCTTTATTGATGAAAGAGGCTTTAAAAGGCGGAGGCAAGAAAACAGTTTCACTATTAAGTAGAATAATGGTGACAATGGCAATGAGAACATAAGGAGTCTGTTAACATAGTGAGTATATCTGCAGAAGTGGGGAGGAGGCTGTCTGCATTATAGGGACGAGACTGATGCTCAGAGAGGCCAAGCATCTGACTTGTCGCAGTGTCAGGATTTGAAACCTGCATTCCTAGTGCCTCCTATATACAACATGAGGACATGAGACAAAATAACATCCATGCTAATACTCAGCTTAGATGCACATTGTAGGGTAAATGAAAGTGATCAAGTTTTTCCACCCTCCTGCCATTTAGCATCAACGATAGACACCTGCGGTCCTGCACGCACGCCTGATGGCGGGCACCTGGAGTAGGGTGTGGCCTCGTAGGTGGGCGCACCTGGGCTGAGAGACTGGGCATATAAGGGAGGTGTCATGGGGACGGCAGGAGAGACAGCAGAAGGAGAAGTAAGCATAAGCGGCAGAGGTAGCAGAAGCAGTGATGGAAGCAGCAGCAGCAGGGAGAATAAAGGTTCATGGGGGGCTAGGAGGCCTTCCAGCCTCCTGGTCCCCTGAACCCCTTACCTGCCGTGAACCTGGGCACCTCTGATGCAGAAAGATTAATTAAAGCCTGAATAAGCAAGCTCCAGGACTCCTTCTTTGCCTGTTTGTCTGAATCATAGAGAACCTGCCCCCGCACACACCTAGCAGGAAACATGCGTACAGGGTTTCTGCCAAACATCTGGCCAGATGTTACTTGCCTTAAAATATTTTTTCCCTTAAATAACCAGTTTCTAACCATAATAACAATGTGTATATTGACCTTGGGTGCATAGAGAGGGGGATGAACAGGAACCCCTTTCTCATGTAGTAATTCGGACAGCAGCACTTGTTGAGCACCTACTATGCTCCCAGCACAGTGTAGGGATACAGAACTGACATCCATGGGTCACTCCTTCCTCTTGAGGCAGACTTGAGAGGGGGAGATGGAGGACGGGGCAGAAGGTGGCTTTCCTCTCTGCCTCACTCTACCAGTCTGCAGCCTACTCAGCCCACGGACTGCTGGGCCCCCCGGGTGCAGTCCACAGTCGCCCCATCTGTGCAGATACCCTGGAACACATTAGGTCATCGGTGGCTATTTATCCCTAGGGTAAATGAAAGTGATCACGTTTTTCTGCTCTCCTGCCATTAACGTCAACGATAGACACCTGCGGTCCTGTGCGCATGCCTGATGGCGGGCACCTGGGGGAGGGTGTGGGCATGCGTAGGTGGACACACCTGGACTGAGAGACTGGGCATATAAGGGCAGAGTTGTGGGGCCTCCAATGGCAGAAGCAGAAACAATAGCAGTAAGCAGAAGCCACAGAAGAAGCAGAAGTGGCAGCAGCAGCAGTAGAAAGCCCAGAGAGTGAAGATTCGCTGGGGGCTGGGAGACCTGCCAGCCTCCTGGCTCCCTGGCCTCCCCGCCAGCCGTGAACCTGGTCGCCCCACCACGAATGATGTAGAATGATCAATAAAAGTCTGAAAAAGCTGCCGAGGGCTCCAGGACTCCTCCCTTACCTGTTTGCCTGATTCATAGAGAAGCTGCCCCGTGCCTTCCTACCCCTACATGGGGTTTGGCCTCCTGGAGCCGCAGAGCCCACAAGCCTGGGCATCTTGGGCACCGCCCCAGGGCCACTTTCCCTGTGCTTATTGCACAGGCAGGTGCAGCCCAGGTGTTTGACAGCTCTGGCTTCTGAGTCATGGCCTCCACAGCAAAGCCCCCGAGGACCACCCAGGAGCTCTTACTTGACAATCTGGGTTGGAGAAGACAAACATCAATGAATGTGGGACTTGGAGGGGCTACCTGTCTGAATGGAGGTTCAGTCCAGTCTTCAATCACTTATAAGACAGAAAAGCCAGTTTGTGTGCTGTTACTTGCTCAGGGCTGGCTGCGGCCAAGTAGACAGGGCCCCCTGCCATGCTCTTTCCTCCCTTAGCTGTGCCCCACACGCCAAGTGTGGTGGGGTGTATCCAGAGCAAAGGCTCCCCGGCAGCTATGCCTGCTCTGTAGATCCCTTGTTGTGTAAATGAAAATTGCTCAGGCTTTTGCGCCATTGGCCTTGGTGTCTGTCACCTGCAGCCTTGAATGCAGGAGGCGCTTGGGAGCGTGGGCTCAGGGTGCCTGGCGGTGGACACCTGGAGCATGGTGTGGGCATGCGTAGGGAGGCACATCTGAGCCTGGAGGCTGAGCACAGAAGGGTGGAGTGTGACAGAGGACCGTGCAGTGGAGAGCCATGGAAAGCAGCTGTGAGAAGTAGGGCCCAGTGAGAACACCAGAGAGCCCAGAGAATAAAGATTTGCAGGGCCTCCTGGCGCCTCGGCCCCCCTGCCCACCTTGCTGCTATCTGTCTGTACTACATCCTCTCTTGCACACCAGCAATGGCCCCTGTCAGCCCACAGGCAGTTCCACATGATCAACTTGAGGGCTGAGGGCATACCAAGGGTCAGAGCCAGGGGCCAGAGAGCCTTGGGGGTTAGAAGCAAGAGTGAGTTCTGCCCAACTTCCTTATAGACTCCGAATTTTGGATACAGAGGTGCCCTGGGCTGATCTGGAGTCAGGCAGGTCAGAGACCATGCCAGGTAACTCCTGAGGTCACAGTGGTACAAGTGTGGCTAGCTAGAGGTGGGGTTGCCCCCCAGATTGTAACCATCTGGGGTCTTTGCCTGCCCTGGAGGCTGCTTTCTTGGTGTCTTCGTCAGTCCCTGAGCTGATGCATTAGTCACATTCTTTAATGATCTCCAGATTCACCTGGGGCCTGTGATCTGGTGGACGGGTGGGACCTTAGGTGTGTTTGCTGCAGCTCGGCAGGGAGCCCGGCAGGGAAGCCGAACTTCCTGGAAGCTGAAGCTGTGTGCAGACTTGGGTGGGGTTCAGAGAAAGAGACAAACAGGCTCCACTTCTGTTTGCCCAGCATGTATATGGGTATGCACACACGTATTTCCCAAGGAAAACTGATCCCAGTGTGGAGAGACCAGAGGCTAGCTGAGGGAAGCTGAGGTAAGGAGGGCTTAGTCTCAGGGGTTCCTGGGAGAAGGAGGGGGTAATTCACGAGAGTTGTAGTGGCAGCTTTGTCTCCCAACGCTGGTTGTGGCTTCCAGGTTCTCTCACACAGGCCCCTGTGGCCCCGGGCAGGCCTTTCCACATGGAGATTGTCAACAAGGGTTTCCCCCTCAAGAGCTGGCCCTGCTGAGAAACTTGTACTTGCACAGCAGCCCCGGGGGGTTTCCTCTCCATCCAGGTTTTCCACTCTTGATAGCGTCTCTTCCTGAGCCTTTATTTTTCTAATGTCCCCTGCCCTGAACGCCCTTCTGCTTCTCTCTCCCCTGCCTTTGTGTCTGCCAGAATTCCCTTCATTCTTCAAGCCCAACATGGGCACCACCTCTCCCTGGACGCATGTGAAGAGTGGGGGAGAAGGCTGGCGGTCTGGGCCTTGTGGGCCTGCCGAGAACCTGGCCTTTACGGAGGCAGGGTGTCACTGAGGGAGCTGAGGGCAACACGCGGAGGTATTTATATTGGGGGAGCAGACTGGGAGAGGCAGCCCTGGGAAAGAGCAGGGAGTGGAGGGAGGGTGTAGACTGCTGCTGGCTCAGGCTTAGTCAGACCCAGTCTGGCCTCCCTGCCCCCTGCAGCCTCAAGTTGCCCTTCCTGGAATAAAAAGTGGAAACTTTGGATTCACTGGATTTTTCTTGAACTCTGAAGGTGGAAGGGCCCTTCCCTAGGACCCCGGCCTTCATTTCCCTGTGCCTTCCCACTTCCTTGCCTTCACTGTTGTGATCACAGTCTACACTTGGCACCTCGCTTGCCTTTTCTGGGTGGCTTTCTCCCTGATGGACTTTGCTCTTCTGTTCCATTTCCCACTGTTTTTACTGCTCTCTCCATCAGGCAGTTTCTTCCAGCAGCTGTGTGGAGGCTTTAACTGCTGGCAGCGTTGGGGAGGGGAGCAGGCAGGGTGGGGAGGACCGACAGGGCCGCCTCTCCCTTCTTGGGGCTCCCTTCTTTGTGCCCCCACAAGGGTCTGTGTTTTTTTTTTAAAGATTTATTTATTTATGCATACAAGCACTGGGGTACAGGCCAGAGGTGTGAGGGGTGAGAGGATTCACCACAGACAGGGCAGAGAGCAGAATAGGCAGATCAAAGGAAGTACACTGCTGAGGGGAGCAGCAGGCACAGCAGGAGAGGTCTGCCGCGCCATGTGGGTCCCCTCCCTGGCCGGCAGCAGGGATCGAACTCGTGCTGCAGTGGCTGTGGTTTGCTTCATATTGCGTTGCTTAACCCACTGCGCCACCAGGGAGGCCCACAAGGGTCTGTTTTGCTCACTGTTGCGCCTGGTATTCAGCACAATGCCTGGTCTGGGGTCAGTAGCTAATCTTGATGAATGCTTATTGAATGCTGGGTATCTGATGGCGTCTCCTTCTGTCGTCTTCATGTCCAGGCTCTAGAGACAGGGGAGACGGAAGTTCATCTGTCCGGGGTCAGACTCCTTTTGGTGTGTTCCAGGAGCTCATGTGTTAAGGGACTGAGGCCTGGTGGCCTGCGACTGTGTGTGCAGAGGTGGGGAAAGCACAGGAGAGGCGTTGCCTCTGTGCCACGCCTCTGAAATAGGCTGGCTTCTTTCTGGAAATTGCTCACTTTCTTATCACTGAGCTTGGCAGCTGTGAGGGAATTTTGGGGGGCGGGGGGAGATCCTGGACGGAAACTGCCGTGGAACCAGTTGTTTCCCGTGGAGTCCAAACACAAAGAAAGGACGGAGTGGAGGTGGTGCTGCAGAGGGGTTGTTTTTTCCCTTAAGAATAGGCCGGCTCATGTCAGAGAAAGGAAGGCTGCCGACCCTTTAATATTGTGTTTTGTTCCTCCAACCATGGTCTGTGTGTGGGCTTTCAGAAGTGGGATGGGGTGATGGCAGGAGGAGTTTCTGTATTAAATAGCGTGGTCCCTCAGGTGCTGTGAGTGGGACCCAGATTGCCTTACAAAGCCACGGAGTAAGAGTGATTTAGGTATTGTCCTCATGTGATACAGGAAGTTCAGAGAGGTGAAGAGGCTTGCCTGATATCACACAGCATATGTGATTTGAGTCCAGATCGATGTGACTCCCAAGCCATGTTAACATACCCTCTCAATGGAAGACCACAGGGCACACACAGAGCTGTACCCCCAGTCTTGTTCTAGATCATTCCAGGCCTTCTTTCCATCACAGCTCACCGTTTCCATGTCCCAGCCTCTGTTGGTGGCACCTTTGCCTGTGTTACAGAGTGAGGAGAGGTCGGCTTCCGGGCACCACAGATGAAAGCTGGGGACTTTGGAGATGGTGCTCTTGTGGTGGGGGTTTCAGGTAGCTTCCTGCTCCCTCATGGATCGGGTGATGAGAGCAGGTCTCCAGGGGGCGGGGCAGGCCTCTCACTGAGAATGTGGAGCAGGTGCCATATCAGTGCAAAAAACTGGGAATGAAGCAGCAGCTACAGGATGCCAAACTTCATTAGCCACAGGAAAGTGTCTGACCTTGGCTTTGTCTGAGACAGGGCGTGTCAGCTATGATAATCAGCAGAGAAAACCACAGGGGATATGGTTGCCTGTGGTGAGAACCCTGAGCCAGGGGCCTGGCCTTTCCCTGTGCTGGGGAAGCCTGACCCAAGCTGTCCAAGAGGATGGACTGAGCAGTTCTAGCTGTAAATAATCCCAGAGAGCCGCACAGCTAGAGGTGCTGCCCAGGGAGATAGCCCGTTTACTTCCTGAGAAGCCAAAAGTTTAGGGGAGAATGTTTAGGAGAAGATTCTGGTTCACAGGACAAACATCCATGGAGCCCCTGCTGAGAGTGGGGTTCCGAAATAGAAGGATCCCCATTATGATGACTCATCCCCATTATGATGACTCCTTTGAAAAGTGAGAAAACAGCAAGTGTTGACAAGATGAGGAGACAAGTATGCAAGATGGAGTCTTGCATACTATCGGTGGGAATGTAAAATGGTGTGTAGTCACTCTTTAAAACAGTGTGGTGGTTCTTCTATACATTAAAAATAGGATTACAGTATAAGCTAGCCATCCCACATCTGGGATAGCCATAGGAATTGAAAGCAGAATGTCAAAGACATATTTGTACACCCATGTTCATAGAAGCACTAGTCAAAAGGTGGGAAGCAATCTAAGTGTTCGTGGATGGAGGAAAGGATAAACAAAACATGCAGATAGACAGCAGCATATTATTCGGCCTTAAAAAAAATGAAGGTAATCTTGACACCCGTTACAACATGGATGAACCTTGAAGATATTACACTTAGTGAAATAAGGTAGCTACAAGAGGACAAATATTGTGAGTCCACTTAAGGCTCTGAGAATAGTCAAATCCATAGAGACAAAGTGGAAGGGTAGTTGCCAGGGGCTGGAGAAGTTAGTTTTTTTTTTTTTGTTTTTTTTTTTTAAAGATTTATTTATGCATACAAGCACTGGGGTACAGGCCAGAGGTGTGGGGGGTGAGAGGATTCACCACAGACAGAGTGGGGAGCAG
>JAGFMF010011399.1:553630-639717 GCA_019455555.1 Galemys pyrenaicus
TGGCCGGCAGCAGGGATCGAACTCGTGCTGCAGTGGCTGCGGTTTGCTTCATAGTGCGTTGCTTAACCCACTGCGCCACCAGGGAGGCCCTGGAGAAGTTAGTTTTTAATGGCCGCACAGTTTCAGTTTGCATGATGAAATCCATCCAGAGATGGGCGGTGAATGTGAATGTGAACAACAATAATGTGAATATACTTGATGCCTCTGAACTGCAGACACTTAAAAATGATTGAGATGGTGAGTTTTATAATATGCATACTTTACGGCAATTCAAAATAATAACAAAAAATGAGCTTAAAGCAAAAAAAGGAAGTGGATGTTCCCCAAGGGGCTCCTGCAGGCCAGAATGAACCAAGTCCTCCATGCTGTGTTATTGCATGCCTCTTGGGAGGCCTCTGTGAGATGGCGCCCTCCTTGCAAACAGGGGACTGAAGTTCAGAGGTGTGGGGTGTCTTGCTCATGGAGCCTTAGTTAGAAAGTGGGCCTGAAGACTTTGCTCTTTAAGTTCTGGGTAAGAGCCAGTTATAATATGTGGTTCTGGGTTGTAGAATTGGGGTCCTAGGATTTTGATTGGGACCTTCATATGCACAAGAAAACAAGAATGCTAGGAGATATGTTGGTGGTGAGATGTATGGACAGACTGGAGAGGTCCAAGTCTCTGAGAAGGCTTATAGAGGAGGTGAGAGAGAAAAGTCTGGAGGCTCTGGGCTCATTCACCGTAGGCATCTGGCCCCTAAGAAGTGCTCAGTCAATACATATTGAGGGGATGAATGGGCATAGGTGGGGTAGGAGCTTTAAGAGAGGGGCTGTAGGGAGCCATGGGAAGGAGCAGTGTTTTGGGGTCCAGAGGTGGGCCTGTGGGGGCATCTCCCCCCATCCTCATACCACCTCACTTGATTCCTAGCTGTGGGGATACCTGCATGTCTTGGGGGCAGTTCCTCCTTCTAGGACCCAGTTCTTAGGCCTGCTGCTCTGCTTTGTTCTCAGCTTCGGCAGTGTCGGGAGGTGTGGGCTCCTGAAATATGGCCTTCCAGAGATGCTTGGGCTGGGCTAGGGTTGTCAGAATTTACAAATAAAAATACAAAATTCCCAGTTAAATGTGAATTTCAGGTCAACAATGAATAATTCAGAGTGTAAGTATCTTCACAACATTGCAAGTATATTTAATGTGGGAACCTTAGTAGTCCACTGAGAGGGAGAGAGGTGGATGGAAGCTCTGGCTATCCCAGAGCTGGAGCCTGCTGGCTTCAGGTCAAGTCATCCTGTCACAGATCCTGGTCATCAAGGCCCAGGTCTAGTCTGTCACAACTCTGCTGAGACACACAAGGTGGCCTTGGGTTGAGCCACTGCCCCACATGAGCAGAACTGGCATATGGCAAGTATAAGATGGACCATGACCAGGCACTATTCTGTGTGCCCTGCAGAGTCTGTCATGGGACGCTGGCATTGTCAATATGTTGGAGTTTGTGTTCTAGATCTGGCATATCCCCAAGACCCCAGTCAGCCCTCTGACTGCCAAGCACCCTCTCCTATGTCTCCTACTACCTTACCAGAACACCTCCAGTTTGTGAATGGTATTCCCTCACTTTAAGTCTCCCAATACACCTCCTCTAAACTTTCCCTCATTCATCTCCTATCCAGCTCCCCACACACTCATCCATCTATTCACCTCTACCTACTCATCTGTCCACCCACTATCCATCCCCCCATCCACTTATTCATCCATCCATCCATCCATCCATCCATCCATCCATCCATCCATCCATCCATCTACCCATCCATCTGTCAACTCACCCATCTACCCACTCACTCTCCCACTAGCCATTCACTTACCTATCCATCTACCCACACATCCATTCACCTACCCACCACCTCCCTATCATCCCAACAGCTGGTGCCTGGCAGAGCTCCTGACCATAGCAGATGCTCAGTATAGATTTGAGAATGTCTGTCACTGTACAGAGAAATCCAAGGTCCAGAGAGGGGAAGTGATTCGTCCAAGGTCACAAGTCTTTCTCCTGTGGGTGAGAAAGTAGTAGAAACTTGGATAAAGAATGTGGATTTTGTTGTCATGCATATCTGCTTTAAGTCTGGTTTCCCTCTCAACCTGACTGACCTATCTGTGAAGAGAAAGTCACACTTCTCTCTTAAGTTGTGCGGCTATGAAGGGTGTTGAGATGATGTCAAGTGCTCGGCATAGGGCCTGGCAAGATGCCAGCTTGAACTGCTGAGTGGAGGGGTGGATGTGGGTCCCCAGGTCTCAGTTGAGAGCTCACCTGCCCTCAGACCTTCTGCACTCTGGGCCTCTCTTCCTATCTGTCTGAGATGACAGCAGGCAGGCACAGAACGGGAGCAGTAGAGAGCAGGGACCCAACCTTTGGCCCTTCCCATCATGCTTAGGGTCTGCGGAGGTTCTTCATCTGGGTCTGCTCAGTCACCTGGAGAGCTTCCTGATATTAGGCCTTGCCTGCCAGGGCTGGATTTGTCAGCAGCACAAGTTGTATAAGGAGGCTTTGTGTGCACCCTCCCCCATCTGGAGTGTGACCCCAGCCACCCTGTTGTCCTGGAGTTTCCCAGGAGGGCCTAGTCTCTGTGGGGACTGGTCGAGAATACTGTTTTTCAACCTGGAGGCCACACTAACCTCAGTGCCTTATTTTTTATCCTGCTTGCCAAATTCCTTCATGGTCATTGTGAAAATTTTATTAAAACTTCACCGGGAAATATATTCAGAAAGGGTATTTACTCCCCTGACCCCCCTCCCTCAACCTCCTTTCCCCCACCTAGAGATATGCATTTTAATGTTTTGGTCATTTGTTCCTTTAGGAGACCACCAAACTAGGGGTTGGTATTAGCAGATCTCAGTTTTGCTTTCTTTCCTGACTCAAGCATTCCTTATCTCTGCATTTCTCAGACCTTTGACCCTGTGGCCTTGCCCTGCTCTCAGAGCAGATAGATTCAGGAAAGAGATGAAGCTGTCTATAAAAACACAAAGAAACCACATTTACAAAACATTGCTAATAAAAACATCACCAGGGAGGAGTTTGGCATTTGGGGTGGGAGGGTCAGAGCGAGGATAGATGGGGGTGGACTGAAGAACCAGCACCAGTCCCTTGGGACACTGTCCCTTCCAGCTGTTGGCCCAGAAATGGGATGGGAGGGACACAGGCTTGGGAGATGCAGTGGGAGAAGAGCTCCAGAAAGGCTGAGGAGCATTTCTCTCTGAAATGCAGCCCCAGTCCTTCCAGGAGTTAGAAGCAGCTTCTAGAAGCAGATGTCAAGGTGAATAGAGGACCTTGGGGCCCTGGACCACCCTGAGAGGCCATAAGGAACTCTCTGGCTTTTTGGATGAGGTTAAGAGCAATCCTGGGTGTGCTCATCTACATATGAAGTGAGAGACAGCTATAAAGGAGACTGCTGGGAGTGGGGGTGGAAAGCGAACCAGAAGCACTGAACCATTGAGGTACCAAGTAGGCATTTGGCCAACATCTTTTCTTTCCTCGTCCTTTTTCCTAACTCAAGTTTTCATGTCCTCTCTGTCTGCCTGTCTAGCTGCATGGAGCTGTTTGACTCCAGGGGTCTAAGCACCTGCAGGTCAGGATAATGCCTGGCTGGGGACCTGGAGCTGGTTGGGGGGTGTCCTGGATGGGCCAGAGGCCAGTGTAGGTGGACTGTAACCAGAGCCTCAGGAGCTCTGGTGTCTAAGGGGCAATGGAGTCACCAAGTTGCTGCGAGGCTTCTGTGGCTGAGTCCAGGCCCCCAGGGTCAAGCAGTATCCAGGAAGAAAGACCTTGCAATGCCGCAGGAGCACTTGGTAGCTGGGTAGAATAGGAGGGATAACAGGATCTTTTTCATGCTGTTTGACAGGGAGATTGTGAATAGTATTTCACCCTGGCGTGAACGTAGTACAGAATTTAGACACTCAATCTTGTTTTATCTCACAGTTGAGTACTTTGCAGCTGTCACCCTGCAGGGGCTTTTATCTGGTTACCTGGAGGTCAGAACCAAATCTGTGGCATTTGCTTACACTGCAGATTTTAGGAAGCAGGGAGCACAGTGAAGGGGAGAGCTGGCATGTAGTGCAGATTAACAATCATGATGAAGCCTTACTCACTGGCCAGAAAGACAAGTTACTTATGAGGAGATCACTTCGTAAGTTATGATGGCAGAAAGGTTAAGTCCAGTTAATTCAGTAATTTAAAATAGAAATGAATATTTTTTTCCTAATGTGTTTCCCAAGTAGATTAATTTCATTTGGAAGATGAACGTTCCTCCTCTACTTGCCTTTCCAGGAGAACAATTCCCAGGAACAGCTCCTGTTTGTTGGTGGGGGCTGCGGAGACCATACAGAAAGATGGTAATGCGGGAGAGAAGCTCTCACTCACCCATGGAGCAAAAAGTGGTTTTTCAAGTCCCCAGTTAGTCTTTTACAGCAGCAATAACTAAATGGAGCATCAAAGTTAAGATTTTGAATATGTTTGGGAACAAGTAGTTGCCAAGGGTTTTTCTTCGGCAACAGCTGCCAGCAAAAGGCTGCAAGGAAAGAAAGGCCTGGGGATGTTACCCAGACCTTGGGGGGGAGGGGGAATCCAATAGTGCATCCTCCTCACCTGGCTCTTGGGGTGATAATTCAAGAGGCTGAACCTTATCCGGAGGAGAGATAAATCACTGTGCCCCAGCAGTGGAATAATGATTCAGGTGCTCACTTCATTCTGTCTCCTGGCTTAAAGGGACCTCAGACTTTGATCAGCTGGATGACACAAATGCCCAGAGATGCCAGAGCTTGTCAGACTCTTTTTTTTTTTTAAAGATTTATTTATTTATGCATACAGGAGCTAGGGTACAGGCCAGAGTCCAGGGAGGTGAGAGGATTCACCAGAGACAGAGCCGGCAACAGAACAGGCAGACTGACTGAAACACACTGCCGAGGGCAGCAGCGGGCACAGCAGGAGAGGTCTGCTGTGCTATGTGGGTCCTCCCTGGCTGGAGGCAGGGATGGAACTCGTGCTGCAGTGGCTGCGGTTTGCTTCATACTGTGTTGCTTAACCCACTGCGCCACCAGGGAGGCCCTTGTCAGACTCTTTCTAATGATACCATCTATTTACATAATACTGCCAGCTCGTGGAGCCAGCCTCTAACGCTGGTTGATATTCTAGAAAACTGTTCAGGTGTCTGCTCAATGCCCTCCCCCTTCCTGCCTGGCCCAAAGTCGGGAAGCCTCGACTTCCAACCTTTCCTGGGATTTGGTGGGAGAGTCCCAGATTTCCAACTCTGGGATTTGCTGGGAGGAGCCGCCTGATTGAGTCCTGTGCCCTCATGCCACTCCCTAAATCTCCTGTTATCTGCGGGCAGATTACCCTTTTAACCTCTGGACCCACAGGTCCCACTTTTCTAGGACCCCTGGAACACCTTGATCTTCATTCCCACCTCTGCTCCTTATAGCACATTCCCTACCCAACAGCCAGAGCAACCGTCTTAAAGGGTAGAACAAAGTCTATCAGCCTCCTGGGTTGAGCATCCTCAGCGGCACCTCATCACAGTTGCAAAAAATTCCAGTCATAACCTAGAAACTCCCACACACTCTGGTTCCCCTCTCCTTTCCCACCCTGGGTGGCCGCACTTTTTCCTTGATCACAGCACTTCGTGCAGGCCTCCTGTCTATCAACAGCGCCAGCCCTTACCGAAGCCTGGAACTATGACAGAAGAATACAGGCTACTGGACAGGGAGCGAGGGTGGGGTTGGGATGAACAGGGAGCCCATGCTCTGGGGTAAAGGACCATGGTGCTTTTTGGGGACATGCGTTTGAGCAGGTGAGACCTATTCTCTTAAACATCATCAAGGGTTATAAATCAATGTTATCTCAATTTAAAAAAAAACACCAAGATTTGTTCTGCCTGAGGAATTTGTACATAGTTATTCCACTGCCTGAAATAATTTCCTCTCCATCCCTCACTCCCAGTTTTTTCCAAGATTGATGCTTTTTATCCCTCAGGGCCTACCTTAAATGTCACCTCTGACTAGAGAACTTTTTTGACAACCTGTCTAAGGCAATTTACAATGGCACAATTGGAAATCACAGAGTTGCTTATTTGTTTATTGGTTTCTCATCAGTTCTCTTGTCTGAGTTGGTCAGCTCTGCATCCCTAAGCCAGCACACTTTGGGCCTCTAATCAGTCAGAGCAGGCTGAACTATGAGAAGTGCAAATAGTCGTCAAATAGCACTAAAGACTCACGTAATACTTTACTCAGTAAATACTTGTGAAGGAGGGAGTGTCTAGAATGTTCTGTTCACTGCTACAGAAGGCTATAGGGACCTGACAGAGTCCTTGTAGACTACCGCTTCTACTCAGACTCAGGCTATGCTGGGAGTGAGCGCCTGCAAGGAGCTCAGCTCAGCTGGTCAGCAGGCCCCCTGAGACCTGACATGTGCTATCCCGGAAGCAGCTGAGGCTGGTGGTTTCCCAAAGCTCTTCCTCAGGCAGGACACCTCTGCCTGGCGTACTCTCGTGAGACAGCCTCTCCAAAGGGCTCTGCCATTCCCCTCTGAATCTAATCTACTACATTCAGCCCAGGGCTCGGTATGTCCAGAAGCTGAATAGATGATGTTATTGGTGTAGTTCCAGTAGAATCCCTCAGAGTACTAGGGGTGGGGATGTGTGGGCAAGTGGATAGGAGGGAGAGAGAGTATAGCATTTCTCAAAATGCCCAGGGTGTCCTGCATAACATTGTATTTTTATACAACAGAATGTGGGTGAACGCTGTAGGGCAGCTGAGAAACCCTCCTGTGACTACTGTGGGTTTGAGGGGGTGGGGAGAGACGGAGACAGGTAAGTCCTGGTCTGTCCATGCCCCTGACACTGTTCCCTGAACTACTCATTTCACGTGGGCAGCCTGCTTCAGGCAATTCTCCTGTCTAAACTTGCTTTTGATAAAATGGTAGCACCACAGCAGGTTCTTTCTACCAGTTACAAGGTGAGGAAATGCAGTCCCTGACTTGGTTAAAATACACTTGAGGACATCTGGTTTGGCCTCCAGTGGCAATCACACCTTGTTCCTACCACTATACTGAGAGCGTTACATGCAGTGTCATTTAAATCTTTACAACTACAATGTAGAAGTAATGCTCCTATTGTGCAACTGGGGAAACAGACCAAGAGAGATTCTTCCTTTGAACAAATGCTCACTGACTCCAGAACTGTGCATTTAACCGTTACTCCATAGAAGAAGGTTTGGGTTTGAATTTCCTTCTAGGTTATAAATACCAGAGTTTCTTTTTGAGAAGTCTCTTACTCCTTCTCCCTTAGAGTACCTAACAGGATTTCTGTCTAATTAGCATGCAATCAGAAACTTTAATGTGGATGATAAAAGTAAAAACAGGATACTTAAGATAGTAGACTAACACTAGAATATTCTGGTTACAAGTTTTTTTAAAGCTTGTTACTTAAGGCTAAGGTAAAGCTGTGCTTGATAGAGCTGTTGATGAAGAACCTGGATCTGTTAATTGCTTATACAGAGCAGTCTCATCAAAACCCAAAGCCTCTCATGGAATACACAGGTACCCTTATGTGTAATTATCAACACGGAAAGAATTAATTACACAGCGCTAGCTGCGGTGGATACCAAACAAGAGATGGTTTCCTTCCCTGGAGAGTATAGAGGTGGGCATCCAAACAATTAATTGCGATAATGTGCCAGGTCATCGGTTTGGGTAGGGTTCAGTGCTGCTGTTAGGGGGAAAGGTGGTCCTAAATGGATTATGGGTGTGTGGACTCCAACACCCACTCCAGACCATCAGTGTTCCAGAACCACAAATCCGATAAAATGATTATCGAAGAGTAAATTTGAATAGAAAATTACAAGGTTCCAGGATGATTGCTGGGTCAGGTTTTGGGGAGAAACCCCATGAATCATGAGCTCGCCAGTCGCATTTTCTGATTCAAGGCTACGGCTAAGATTCTGCTTTAGGTTGTGACCTGGCTCGTTACTGCCAGGTACTGGTCGAGTAACTCCACTACTGCTAAAGGGCTATCCTTAGGCAAGCAAGTCCTAGTGGCAGGCAGTGTTCTCACGGCAGGAGCTTCCGGGACTCTTAAGACACCGGCGCTCAAAACACACTTCCGAGCAACGTAACTGTCCTTCGTGTCTATATATCAGGTCTGTTCTTCCCTTTTGCTTTCCACTACTTCGGCCACTCCGTGGCCTAAATTCACCTCCGCCCGCCCACGCCCAGCGTCCCCAGACCGTCCACAGGCTCTACTGCAGCAGCGGTCACGTGCAGTGCGCCCGGCCCGGCAAAGGAAGAAATGGAGGTAGGCGGGGCAGGCGTGCCGACCCCGCCCTTACCCACTGAGGCGGCTTCTCATTGGCGAAGACTCCTTCCCGGTTGGCCGAGGCGTGGAAGCTCGTCTTGGGATTGGCTGAAACGTTCTAGATAGGCCTGGCCTGTAGAGGGTGGGCGGGAGCGGACAGGAGGGCGCGCTCCTGAGAAGTGGGGTTGCCTAGGCGACGCCGGGGGCGCGCTCGGGGGGTGGGGAAGCAAGCCGGGCTGCTCAATGACAAATCGACGGGGGACGGCTGGGGTCCGGCCCCAGGAGGAGGCGAAGGAGAGGGCGGGGCGGGTTTAAGAGCAGCGGACCGGGTGCGGACAGCCAGGGCGACTCGGGACGGTCCCAGGTAAGGGTGTCCGGCGCCCAGCGGGGCCTCCTCCCGACGGGGTGGGGCACGGGCTAGGGAAATGGGGTGCTCTCGGTGGTGGCCTCCTTCCCCTGCGCTCTCCGCCCAGGGCTGTGACCGGCAGCCCAACACGTCGCGCCCTGAGGCCGGAGGAGGGCGACGCGGGGGGGCCGCGCCCCGCCCGGCCCCGGGAGGTCATCTGGAGCGAGCCTCCAGGCCTCCCCGACCGGCTTGGGGCTGAGGAAATGGGGGCGGCGCCCCAACCTCTCCCTTTTCGCCGCTCCTTCCCTTTTCCCACAAATGGCCTCTACTTCCACTTCCTGCCCTTTCGGGCCTCCAGGCTGAGGATGGTCCGCTTTCTCTGGCGCTTAGTTGCCATTGTGGGCAGGGCAAGAACTGTAACTGTTGCACAAACTTGTTCGTACCTTCAGAAGTTGTGAGCCGAAAGTTGTTTCTTGCAACTCTCCCCATCCCCCTTTTCTAATAGGGGCTGGCACCTAATGTGGCTTCTGATAGGAAGCAGCATGATTTGAACTGTGTGCCTGGACCAGGCTTCCACAGCTCTCTTCTTGCCCTCTTGTAGGTATTAGAGGTTATCGGTGGTTGGTTAGGCGATGCTAGGGACAGCTGCGCCCAGACTGCCTGTTTGAGCAGTGTCCATTCTGGGCTAATTTTCAGGTGAATTCAGGAAATTTTGTGTTATCAGGTGAATCTTCTGGGGAGAAGTTTTTGTGCCCGGTGGGCTAATTTGGAATTGCCAGTGGAAGAGACTTAGCTGATAGTTTGAGTTATCTGTGACTTGATTTCAACCCTTGTAGAAGAGTGAACTTTCACTTTGTTCTAGTTTCCTAGCCTCCCTTTGTTTTGTTAAGGTCTGTGGATGGATAGCAGCGCTGATTATGAGAGGGCATAGTTAAGTTTGTAAATGATGTGTTCTGAGCAGAAGCAGCACAATTTTTGAATGCCAAAGCTTCATATGTTAAGGCAATGTTCCCTTATCCCGAGCAATAGAATGAGAATAATGAAGTTCTCAGAAATAGGGTGACAGTGCAAGGTAGTATTTAATATTGGGAAGAAAGGAGGATGGAATTAAAAGGTTCTGAGCCTGGTTCTGTAACTACTACTGGTGTGATCTTGAGCGTGACTTTTCCCCTCTGAGCTGCAGAGTCGACAGCTGTAAGAGGGTGATAATCATTATCCTAATTGTTAGGATGAAATGAAATAAGGAATGTCTGAGGCACTCTTCGTGGCAGTGGGGGTGGGATGGAGGTAGGGGTGGGAATAAGGCCAGGGACACACACATCCCTTTTATGTGGTTTTTGTCGTGTCAGCTGGCCTGTTTTCTTCTGACCACATCTGAGTCTTTCCTTCCTTTTCTATTCATATCATTTCCCCTTGGAAACAGCGGGTACTCTTATCTGAGATCTTAGCCAGATTCCTATGCCCAAGAAGTAAGAACCTTTCCCAGGATTTTGTAGGAAAAAAGTGTGGGTGTAAGTTACTAGGTTATCTTTTGGGAATATGAGCTCTAAACACACGACGATAGAAAAACAAGAATTAGAGCCTTAAATGGGATCTGCAGAGATCTTCATTGAAGGTGGAAGAAATGGAGAAGCTCTAATTCTTACCTTAACTTTTCAAGATTCTTTATTTGGCAAAAGCTTGGTTGAGACTCTGGAAATTTTTAAGTCTGAGAGTTGAACTAATCTTCTGGGCCCACAGTACCCTTGTGCATTCAGTTACTAAATTCTTACCCACTCAGTGAATTATGGAAGTTAGAAGCAATTTTGGAGACTTTTGCTGAAAGCAGGAGGGTTTGTGAGCATTTGGATGGGCAAGAATGGAAAGGAAGATGAAAAGATTGTGGGAGCCTGTCAGAGAGGTGCAGTGTATATGGCTACTATAGAATGCCAGTCAGGTCTCCAATGTCAAAGTTGTTACTCCTTTAAAAAGTAACCATTTATGATCTTACATATTTTTCTTTTCTTTAAAAGATTTATGCATACAAGAGCTGGGGTACAGGCCAGAGTTGTGGGAGGTGAGAGGATTCACCAGACACAGAGTGGGAAGCAGAGCAGGCAGATCCACTGAAATACACAGCTGAGGGGATCAGCAGGGCGAGGCAGGAGAGGTCTGCTGCACCATGTGGGTCCTCTCTCTGGCAGGGGATCGAACTCACGCTGCTGTGCGGTGCTCAACCTGCTGTGCCACCAGGGAGGCCCCATATTTTTCTTTGTTAAAGCCATAGACAGATCTTTTGGGAGTTTTTGCTTTTTTTAAAATTTGAAAAAGGTAGTTAGTTGATAACTGCTAACTTATATTTTTGTCAGTTTTTTGTGGGCAACTTATATGTGGTATATTTTAGGTCCATTAGATTGGGAATTGACCTAGCAAATATTAAGTCTGATCCAGATTAAAATATTCCAAGTTAGGTAACTTTTGCTTAGTGTATGAGTTGAAAGCAGTGGAGTAATTTAGTTGTGTGACTGGCTAGCTCTAAAGTTTGCCTTCTATGACAACTTTAACGTTAAAGTTTGAATTTTCTACTGCTGTGTAACAATTATCCCAACTTTATCAGCTTAATACAAGAGACATTTGTTATCTCACAATTTCTGAAGTCCAGGAAACTGGGAGCATCTTGGCTTGGTGCTTCCAGCTCAGAGTCTCTCCTGAGGGTTAGTCATCTACAGGCTTGACTAGGACTGGAGAATCTGCCTTCCCTACCCCACCCGCGTGGCTCTTGGCCTGGAACATCAGTTCCTTACCATGTAGATCTCTTCATTGGATTCTCTACAATATGGTGGTTGACTTGGCATTCTTGGCATTCTTGGAGGCTGGCTCCCATAATTTGCTTTTTAAGGTCTAGCATAGACATTAGTGGAAAAAAATCCTGGTTTCATTTGTGCATTAAAGCATGTGCTATAGGAGATTAAAATACAGCTGGAGTTTGTACTATTCTAGAAACTTTTAATATACTTGAAACTTTATGTTCTTTCTTCTGGTTCTTCATTGTCAGATGCTAGAATTAATTAGCCAAATATTCAGTAGCTTTGGAAATTAGAAATTTAAATTTGCTGGTCTCTAAACCAAATGGAACAGCTGAGGTTTTTTTTTTTTTAACCCTAAAACACACTGGCTAAAAAAAAAAAAAAAATACTGCCAAAATGCAGTATTGATTAACAGCTTAAAAATAGTCATTAATTATCTATGTATTCTTAAAGATAAAACTCATTGACAGATAGCTGAATAAATCTCGGAGAATCTAAATTTGCCCTGCCCCTCCTCTAATTATTTTAAATCCTTGGACAATATTTATTTGCATAACAACTTTTCTTTCTTTTTTTTTTGGATGCCCTGTTACATTTTTATTATCTACCTGGATCAAAAGGCTTTATTTGTCTTTTAACTTCTAGGTGAAATTTTTAATGTGTTTGTTTGGAGAAAAGAGTTTAAGAATTACGAGTGTGAAGACTGATTAAAGGACTGCTAAATTTCCTCCCAACCCTAAAAACGCTGTGATTCCAATGTTTTAATTCAACAAATGTCCTTCGAATCAAGCATATTTATAACAACAGATTCATAAATCACAATAACGTGTAGCTTCAAAAAACAAAATCTAAGAATGGCTTTTGTTCATCCTGCCCCATTAGGAGGTTGTTCGAGTCACTGTTCTGCAGAGGAAAAGTCAGCACAATTTGTATTTCCTCTGCTTCCTATTTTTGGCACTTTTCCCTCTGCCCTGATTTATGAGCTAGAGTTTTTCTTTTCTTTCATCCTACCTCTCCCACGATCCCCTCCTTCCCCTCCCTACCCATAAAAACAGGAAAAGATTGGTGGCTAGTTGCTGTGAATTGTCTGATCCTGTTATTAGCAATGAATTTTAGCCAGTGTACCTCAGCTCCTACTGCATAATAACCCTTTTTTAAATCCCAACTTCTATCTGTTCATTCAATGAGTTCTATGATTTTCCAAACCCCTGAACAGTTCTGACATCTGGCCAGTTCCCTGTGCCCACTGTCATCCTCTCAGGCCTCTATGTCTTTGGACTGCTGCATCTCGCACATCTGTTCTTTGCCCTGTTTTTCCACCCTGTAGCTGAATGATCTTTTCAACATGCAGGTTTAATTATGTCATGCATTTGCCTGAAACACTTAATGGCTTTGCAACAGAAAGTCTAAAATCCCCAAGTCACTGGGCTGGGCCAACTTAACCTTTCCTTTCTCACCTCACACCACACTTGCTTGCCTCTTTTTGCTCTGGCCAATCACAGAGGCCTTTCTTCATTTTCTTAACTGTATCTTGCTGTTTTTTTTTTGCTTCAGGTATTCCTAGAAGCAACATGAGAAGCGAGTAGAGCATGTGAAAGGGATCTGAGGTAGGAAAGCACTTGGCATACCCATGGACCTGAGAGAAGGCCTAGCTGGACAGGGGATTTGTAGGGCATGATGAATAGAGGGGTTGGATTGTATCCATGGTAAGCCATGAAAGAGTCCGAAGCACGCTTTTCTTTGCGTTTTTAGAAAATTCCCAGTAGGTGCTATGTGGAGAACAGATTGAAGAGGGACTGAAGTGGCATTGGAAGTCAGGAAGTTGTGATATTCAGGGCCAGTGGCTGGGACAGAGGTGTGGCAGAGATGATAGAAGTAGCGGATGGACTTGAAATGTATTTGGAGATGGTATCAGTAGAATTGGTCGTAGCTAGTTGAGGGAGAGGCAAGGGGAGTCATAGTTGATGCCCAGGTTTGGAGCTTTTGGACACTACTAGTTACTGTAATAACTAGTAGGTGGGGACTAGTGGGGAAGGAGCAGATTTCAAGAGAGGGAAGAATCAAGAGTTCCATTTTGGGAATGTTAGAAGTTTGAGATTCTTTCAAGACAGCCAAGTGTGGAGAGGTGGCAGTTAGGCCGAGTGAGTCTGAGTCTGGAGGGCAGCTGAGTGACCTAGGCTATATTTTATAAGTTTGCAAACTGGATAGGAAGCCTCTGGAATGAATGTGATCACTAGGAAGGAGAGCAGAGAAATGGGTTTGGTGTAGGAATGAACTCTGAGAAATGCTGACATCTAGAAGCCAGGTTGAGGAAGAGCTGGTAAAGGACTCTGAGAAAGGGCTGCCAGAGAAGTAATCAGCTCTTGGGAGCGCATGGTGCAAGGAAGGACAGTGTCTGGGAGGGGGCTGGTGAGCGGGATGCTGGCATTTACCTACTAGATGCCTTCCTTTCCCAGGCAAAGTATACCATATTTGCTACATCTCGGTTTATAAAGTGGGAGGAGGCAGGAGAGGAGAAAGAGAAAGAGAGGTTTTTATTGGAGTTTGCAACAATGAGTTTATTGGTGACCTTCACAAGACCAGTTTCGGTGAAGTTCTGCTAGGGGAGGAAGCCAGATTAGAACAGATTTCATAAATGAGGTAGTGCGGGAAGGAAGTCCTGTCTGGCCCCTGGGAGTTGGGTCTGTGTGCCAGGAGCATCACCGGGGAATAGGTTGGTGATACAGAATCTGGGCTCCACGCAACACCTACTGAACCGGAATATACGTTTTCACAAGATTCTCAGGTAATTTGTGTCCCTGTTAATGTTTGAGAAGCACTGGAATATATAATCAGACTACAGAGAAATTGTGTCACTAGCCGGCGGGTCATACCCAGACGGATCAAAGTGGGGGTGTGTGTTAGGATGAAGAGGAAAGAGACTGTGTCTGTGTGCTATTGGGGATGATCCTGTAGAGAGGTAGAGACTGATGAATGAAGCAGGAACAAGAGGATAATGGCAGGTATGAGATTCCAGGGCCTGGGGCTTGGGGTAGCCTGGAATTTAAAGCCAGTGTTCAAAGGCTTGGCCTTTGCTGAGAGCAGGAGCATGCTGCCCATGTAGCGGGAGGTGAGGAGGGGACGGGCATGGAGACAGGTCGAGATTTGATGGGGAGCAATGAGGGTGTTTGTGCTTGATGGCTTCTGTTTCTTTGGGAGAAGTGAGGAAAGGGCATCTGTGGAGACTGAGCATGGGAGGCCATAGGGGAGAATCTCGGTAATATTTCCGGGAAGTTTGGAGTGAATGCCCATTCATTCCTGATTTGTGGTTATAACTACGTTTCATGCTAAGTTTCATAGAGCTGGTCACATGATTTCTCTCCTCCTCTCCAGCAACATTTACTTGGCAGGTACAGGTGCTGGAAAGAATAGTGAAAGGAGCAAGGAGGTATTTGCCAGAGAGCTTTTATGTGTCAGGCGGTGGGTAAAAAGGGTGGTGGAGCCCAGAAAGGCCTGACGCCTAGAGAAAGTGCTGGAGGCCAGGCAAGTGTCAAGAAGGCAGAGGATTGTAATGGGCAGGTATTTGAACAAGTGAACTAGCTGGGGGCAGAAGCTGGGGTGTTAGAGCAGAGAGTTGTTTCTAATGGTGATGAAGTTTAAGGTACATCTGTAGCAGAGTAGGTAGAATGAGGGGGACAGCTTTTGGAGATGAGGTCAAGGACTTGTGAGTCCATGCCTGTGAAGGGATCACCCCATTAAACATAAAGGTCACTGAGGAGGAAAACAGGAGCAGGGATAGAAAGGAAGTTTGTGAACCAGTACAGATGTCATCAGCCAATGAGGGAATAGGACATCCATGGATGATAGCAGCAAGATGGGGGGAAGGGTATTACTCAGGTCGCAAAGATCCAGGGCTTTTCTTTAAAAAAAATTATATATGTTTTACATTATTTTTCATTTTTGTGCATTGTGTATTTCTCATCTCCGTGACATTCCCAAAACCAATTCACCCGCGTGCCATCACCAGAGTCCTTTGTGCTCTTCCCACTCCTCTGGTTCCTTCTCCTTAGTCCTCCCTTTGGGAATGTCTCTGGTTTATAATTGTCTATTGATTTTGATTTTTTATTTATTGTAATTGATTTTTTCCCTTTAGTCCCTTGTTTGTTTCCTCTACATTGCTCCTATAAGTGACACCATCCGGTATATTTCCTTTTCTTTCTGGCTTATTTTACTCAGCATATCCCATCCATGTTGCTGTGAATTGCATGAGTTTATCTTTTTTGATTGCTGTCTAATATTCCATGGTATATATTTACCACATCTTCTTAAGATTCAGGGCTTTTGTAAGAGGAGAAAGGAGATTATTAGATTAAGAGAAGCTGAATTGGATGTGACAGTGGGGTTTCCTGGTCCCGAGGCTCACAGTATAGAGGAAAAACCACATGTGCTTAAAATGTGCTAGCCTAAAGGCTCATCCAAGTCTCAGGGCAAGTCTGATGGTCGAGGAACATTCCTAGATGAGGTGGAGGGTCTTGAAGAGTTAACTGGTGTTCCAGAGGCCTTGGGGGTAGGATGAGTCATTTCAGAGATGGTTGCAGTTCTGTTGGGTTGAGAATCCTAGTAATGAGGGAAGAGTACAGAAGCCTGACTGGGTCAGAGTGATCTCAGCACAGGGCCGTAATTCCTGTACAGTGGTTCCAGATCTTGGGTAGGTGGGTGGCTGCTCCCTTGGGCTGGTCCCTGTCTTCACACACTGGCACAGCAGGGAAGAGCATAAAAGATTGCTTCTGTCACAGGCATTTCAATCTGCGGGAGATTTAGGGCAGGTCCTGAAACACCCAAAGGTAATGCCTCTAAAGGTGAGTGACACTGTCTTTTGGAGAAGAAAGTAGCATCTAAAGGTCTCTGTTGATGACGATAATAAACATATCCTGCCTTCTTTATATCATCCTGTGACAACTCCCTTCAAGGCCCTCAGAGCCTTTAATATGATTTCCCTGTTTGTTCCTCTCCAGTTGCTCTGTGGAATAGGTAGGACAACTATCTCTGTTCTGGGACAACTGCAGGCTTAAGAGAGTAAAGTGACTTGTCCTATGGTGAATAAGTGGCTGAATGAGGTCTAGAAACCTCTTCCTTCCTAGCTGGTGCTCAGAACAGTGTCTCTTCAGCTGTGGGGAGAGAGTCTGAGCTAAGAAACCTGTTCCCAGCTCTTCCTTCTTGAAGGACTGGCAGCTGGCCTGCCTTGGCATGAGTTTGGCCCCTACATCAGTTTCTGTCTCAAGATTTTCTCAGCTATCCAGAGTGATACTCAAAAAGTGCTTAGTCAGAGCCATATATTATGATAGGCGTTTTCTCATTTAATATTCATAGTTCCCCTGAGGAGATAGATAGCCTGTGTATTTTATAGAGCAGACTGAGGCCAAGAAAAGCAACTTAACCAAGATCATTAGCTTCCTAATAGGAGAATCCAGAGTTTAAGCCAAGTGTGTTTTTCTCCCATTCCACTCCGTGGTTGCTATGTAACTATTCAAACAAAGACATTGTAAAATATATAAAACATAAAAATTATCATGTTAACTAGTTAAAAGTGTGCAGTTCAGGAACAGTAAGTACATTCACATTCACCATCCTACTTACTGTATCATTTGATTCTGAAACTGTTCATCACTAACTCCCTGTCTCCTTCCTCTCCAGGAGGAAAAAAAAAAGTAGAATTCTACTTTTCATCTCAAAGAACTTGAATTTGATGACTCCAAGTGCTTCGTTTTAGTGGAAATCATACATATTTGTCCTTTTGTGTCTCACTGATTTCACCAGCAAGTCTTCAGGGTTCATGCCTGACATAGGTGATTCCGAATTTTACTCCTTTTTCAGACTAAGTTGTACTCCAGTGTATGATCATGACCATGCATTTTGTTTATGTATCAGTGTTCAGCGGGCATTTTGGATCCCTTCCAGCCCTTAGCTGCTGCGACCAGTGCTGCCGTGAGCATTGATGTAAATGTCTGCTTTTCATTCCCATAACTCCTTCTCCCAACCCTCCTTTGGCGTAGAGCTCCTCCCGGGTCTTCTAGACCTGTGCTCTAGTTGCTCCTAACTCCTTCTCCCAACCCTCCTTGGCGTAGAGCTCCTCCCGGGTCTTCTAGACCTGTGCTCTAGTTGCTCCTAACTCCTTCTCCCAACCCTCCTTTGGCGTAGAGCTCCTCCCGGGTCTTCTAGACCTGTGTTCTAGTTGCTCCTAACTCCTTCTCCCAACCCTCCTTGGCGTAGAGCTCCTCCCGGGTCTTCTAGACCTGTGCTCTAGTTGCTCCTAACTCCTTCTCCCAACCCTCCTTGGCGTAGAGCTCCTCCCGGGTCTTCTAGACCTGTGCTCTAGTTGCCTGTGCACATCCATCTCTGTTAATGAGCTCTCTAAGTTCCCTAACATTGGTAAAAATTTCAGTGTTTCACACTGCATTTGAAGTCCACTCATGGAACCTGCAATGTAGTGGGCTCTGAAGCCGGACTGCTGGGCTGCCAATTCCAGCCCTGCCACTGACCAGTTAATTGAGCTTGCAAGTTAGGTGACGTGTATGAGCTGTTTGAACGCATTCAATGTGCCTGTAGTTGCTATAGAAGTACGAATAGTAGTATGTTGCTAAACAGGACTTTATTTGGATGGGTAATTCAAAATATATGTTAATGTGCAGACAAGGGTACCCCAGGACCCCCAAACTTGCACTCTCTATGGGTTCTATTATCTACCCCGTAAAGGCATTGCAAAGACAGTGTGAAAGAGCTTTAATAGAAAACAACTTTAATAGGATTTGTGTGCATCGAGAGAGAAGACAGGAAAGGATAATGGTTTCCCAATGAAACACCCAAAATTACTCATGGGTAAATGCCCAGCCAAACAGGGTTGACCCGAAGCAGGACCACTGAGGTTCATAAGCTTGCCACGAGTCTAAAGCACCTTCTGGTGGGGACCCGTATAAAGGGGAAGAAGGAGCCAGGCAAGTCTGGAGTGGAAGGAGCAAAATCAAAGTACAAACCAAGTTATAGGCTGTCATTGTCAGCCTCCACGGGTGTCTCACCCACGTCTCTTCTATGTGTCTCCTTCCTTATCCCCCAAATACCTGGTGCAAGTCCAAAGCTGAGAAACAAGGGTGCCCTTCATGTGTCTCTGCCTTATGCCTCCTCTAAAATCTTCCAAGTCTCCTTTAAGCCTTTTCTAGCTGCCCTGCACAGCTCAGCTCCACCCTTCATTAGGTGGTATGTTAGGTGGGACCTCATTCCCGTCCCTTTTTATGAATATCAGACTGTAACACAGGGGCATGTGTGCTAGTTACAAATCTGACCTTTAGCTATTGAGAGATGAAATAGCTCAAGTCTCTGAGGCTGCCTTTGCACGTAGAAGGAACAATAAAATTCCCCATTTCATTGGGGGTAAATGTATGTTGGGAGAGACCTTTATTTCAGAAATAACTATACATTTTTAAAGAATTTGAGATGTTTTGTATTCAGAGATTCCCAAAAGAAATAAAAGAGAAAAGTCAACAGTGTGGTCAAAGGTTACAGTTCAGAAATGCCTTTTGGCATTTGATAACAATTCCTAACAAAGAAAACTAAAAGTTCTCTTGAACCAGAAAAATAAGTTACCACTGGAAAGCTTGTGAGACTAATAAAATTAACTCTTTTGATTATATAGATACCGCTATGAAGAACTTTTTTCAGTCTGTGTGAAAAGGTCATTCTTAATTTTAAATTAACTTTTTAAATTATTTTATGGCTGTCTACTATGTGATGCTTAACTAGTTTTGTGTGTGTGTGTGTGATTATGGTATTTAGTTCAGCTATTTCTAGCAACACATTTCCTCTAGAGCTGAGCCTTCACATATTTATCTTACTAATGCAAAAATATCAAATAGTAAAAGACCCAGCAAAGGTTTACAAATGTACTAATTTCAAGGAGGGTGCTTGAGATTTTTTGAAAAATCAGAGCTTACAAATTCCCTCTCACCATTTCTTAGTGTTTTGTAGTTCAGGAAAGTCATCAGGTGAGTAAATTAACTTTTGAAGTTTACCACTTGTCCCCTGGAGCCCTCTCAACCCAGATGGAGAATTAGTTTTTTTAATCCATTACACGTTGAGCATCGCCTAAGTACCAGGCACACAGGACACATGGGAATGAGTGGGCAGTTCTCAATGTGGAAGGAGAGACAGATCTCATATAGGAGGTAATTACCAGTTTACTTATGAGCAACAATCGGTGGTATTGACTGCCGTGGACCTTAGACTGGGAGGAGCGTAGGTTGTGCTGGCGGAACCTAGGAAAGTGGCAGAGGAAATAGTTAAGATGAGTGTTACATTACAGGTGATCTGTCATCAGGAAGGGCAGTCCTGGCAGATGTTACATGTGCATTGAGGTGCAAGCCAGGGGTAGGGCACTTACCATATGTGACTTCAATGCTTTCTGTTTTGTTTATTTTAGTTTGTTTTTATTTGTTTGCTGGGGTGGGGGAAAGATAAAGAGGTATTCGTTAAGGGAGCAGAAATTCCTAATACTTCCTTAGATATACAGGAGTGCTAATTTGAGTTGTTTTGTAGATCTGATTTCAGAAAAAACAGTAAAAAATGGAAAGGAACTTGCATCATTTCATTCAACTTCCTTATTTTTGTAGACATGGAAACTGAGACATACATGCATGAGAATGTAAAAATACTCTATTCCCCATGCTAATGGCAGTAGCATCTGCACAAGGTAAGGGGAAAATTGAGTTTCCTTCTTTAAGTTAGCATTGTGGGCAAGACACAGTGTACAGAAAGAGGACCTCTGAGAACAGATAACTTGGTTCTTGTCACTGCTCTCACTACTGGAATGCCTCACATAATGACAAGCAAGGAGAAAATACAAATTTCACAAATAGAGAACTCAGGAGTTTAATTATTTAAACAACAAAACTGTTGTTTAATGAAAAGTTTTAACAGGCGCAACAGCATGCCTGGTGAATTTTTGTCTGCTGAGAGTTTGTTCACTAGCAGGGACCGATTCATCACTAGGACCAGCAGATCCTGGAGCTGAGGGGCTTGGAGTCACTTTCATGCTGTTCCCACACCTAAGCCAGCCGTTCAGGTTTTGTTCTCTACTGGGAGACTGCAGGGTCACCCGAGAGGGCATCAGTCAGGAAAAATCACTGCCACTTGTTACCAATCCAACGACCATAAATCCTCTCGGACTCCCTTAATTAAATCAATAGGTGACATGATGAGATATAAAAACTAAGTTTCCCATCCAGGTACCCAAAAGACACAAAAACACTGATTCAAAAGAATACCTGCACCCCTATGTTTATTACAGCACTATTTATAATAGGTAAGACCTGGAAACAGCCTAAATGCCCCAAAATAGATGACTGGATCAAGAAGATGTGGTACATATACACAATGGAATACTATTCAGCAGTCAAAAAAATAAACTAGAGTCATTCATAGAAACATGGATGGAGCTAGAAGGGATTATGCTCAGCAAAATAAGTCAGAAGGCAAAACAAAAATACTGGATTGTTTCACTTTTTGGAGGAATATAAGGGAACCAAATAAGGGACCAAAGAAAAGAATAAAAACAATAAAAAAGTCACAACAAAAACAAAAAGACAAGGAAAAATTGGAAACACTTTGGGTGGGGGGAGGGGATGGGATGCGGGCAGGAAGAGCACACGGGACTGAGGTGATGGTGCACTGGTGAAATGGTGGTGGGAAACCCATGGGGACCACAATTGATGTCAAATGTATGTAAATAAAGAAAAAGAGAAAAAATTAAAATAGTTTGACTAAAAAATAAAAAAAAAGAAAAACTAGGTTGCTCTGATTTTTGAAGATTACTTCTATTATGAGGGCAGGGACTTTGCATATTGTATTGAAAGACCAAGCCACCGAGGCTACAGTTGTTGCCTCCTAAACTTTATATGTGGATCTGATAATGTCTGTTGTAAGGGTCTGTGTCATTACTACTATTGTAATTTCATAATGAGCTCAACTAAATACTTAAGAGATCAAGTTCCTTGATTATACATTCTTAAGGCTTAAAAACTATGTCATGTTTGTCAGATTTTGCTTTTTTCAAAAGGTAATGGCTTAAACTTTTAATTTTTTAAATATATAATTTTTTATTTCTTTTTAAAGATTTATTTATTTATGCATACAAGAGCTGGGGTACAGGCCAGAGTTGTGGGAGGTGAGAGGATTCACCAGAGACAGAGTAGGGAGCAGAACAGGCAAATCGATTGAAATACACTGCTAAAAAAAAAAAAGAAAAGCACTGCTGAGGGATGCAGCAGGCGAAGCAGGAGAGGTCTACTCCCTCTCCCTGGCCGGGGATTAAACTCGCACTGCCTTGCAGCAGATGCTTCACAGTGTAGCACTCAACCCACTGCACCACCAGGGAGGCCTGGCTTAAACTTATTAGAGTTTGACCATAAATGATGGAAATTAACTGCAGATGAATCCAAGTGTTAAATATACACCATAGACTGAGGATCCCTGCCTCAGTTTGACGTAATGATCTTTTCATGTACAGTGGTACAAATTCTTGTGATGCTGGGCAGTGGCAGTGAACTATAGCTGCCAGGCAGCCCTGAGATCACCAGAGGGAACAGCTGCTACTCTACAGAGTGCTAGGGCCAGTGATTTTTGGATACAGATGGTTCCCAATTAATGATGATTTGATTTTATGATCGTTTCAACTTATGATGAGTTTATTTGGGCATAACTATGGTATAAGTCGAGGAAAATTTTAGGATGACTGTGGTTTGTGAAACATTTATGTTATTTAGATTTGCAGCATAATGTACATGATAATCTAGAGAAGTATTCCTAGAATATAAGGATATGAGAGGAAAAAATGGCAGATGTTAGTCTGCTCTTATGAAGCTTTATTGTGGAAGACAAGCGTAAAGCAAGTAAGTTGAAAAAAAGAAAAAGGGATTGCAGATTGTGGTCAGTGACGTGAACGCTTGGGGCTTAAGTGAAGGACAGAGAAGCAACATGCCTAAGGTCCAGAAAGGCCTCTCTAGAGAAGTGACATTCAAGTTGATCCTGCAGAAGAAGGAAGTGAGTTTATGAATGTCGGTTGTGAAAAGGCTTAGGTTGTGGGGACCAGAGAGGGGGAAGAGTAGTTGATAAGGTTGGAGAAGTGGAGTCTGGGGCGGAGTGGGGAGAAAAATTGGGTTTGGGTTCTGGGGATGTCCTCTGAGCCCCTAAAACAAGTTTTATTTCTGAACATGTGGTTGTGAGTCAATAAATAACATTTTTGCTTCCACCACTTTCAATTGGAATTTCTTTAGTTGTGGGTAAGAGGCCTAATCATACATCAGTATATTTTAATTCCCTGAAATCACCGTCAGCTATGTGTAGAGTTCTTGCTTTATTCATTTAACATGTAGTATTTTTGTGTCATTATATTTCTTCCTGACTCTGGCTCTGATTCCCCAGATTTCAATTGTATGGATGCTTTCAAAGCCATCTGTGCATTCAGTTGGGTCTTCCTTGGCTGGAAGAGAGAGAATCCTAAGGTAGGTGAGCTCACTCCACAAAGGGGAATTTAATGGAAGGATGCCAGCATATGTCATTGTCTCAGAGGAGAAATGAAAAACCAAGCTGCAAGCCAAGCTGAGGATGTGGCTGGATCTCAGGAGCAGCTGGAACCTCCACCCCAGTGCCTGCTGCCAGGACTGCAGTGTTTTCTCCACGTGCTGGCTCTGTCTCTCTCTTGCTGTAGCTCAGCTTTTACCACTTGGCAAAAAACACAGCTGCCAATTTGTAAAAGTGAGTGGCCTGCAGACACGCCTTGTTTGCTCACATGGTGCTTTTAAAAATTGATGTAATTATTAACATTTACAAAGGAGGATTTTGCGTAAACATCCAAATTTCTGGCATCTCGTAAAGAATCAGAGCCTGATATATCTGTGTCCCAGCAATCAGTGGACCCTGAGATGCTACACCCTTTGGAAGGGGCACTGTGCTGTCTAAAAGACGTGTAGTCATGCTGTTCTCTTACTCTGCCTGTAGCCTTCCTCTCCCAGCTTTAGCGGTGTTGCTCCTAGTACCCAAAGCTTAGCTTGGGTCAAGTGTTCTTGTAATCAGTCATATTCTCCCCCAGGGAAGGGCCACATACGCTCTTTCTTTTAGCCCCTCATCATTAATGGTGAGGTTGGTGGAGGGAAGCAGTTTTTAGAAAAGTAGATGGTACCTTAAATTACGTACTTGGAAAAAATTGTGTGTTATTTAGTGCTCTTTTTTAACACTCATTTTTACCCGATGTACTTTTGCCAAAAGAACCTGTTATTGCCCTTAATGTGCTATTACTTTAATCCTCTGTCCTTTTGTTTTTGAGTAGAGCTAGGAGGACTTCAGAATAGCTTTGGTCGAATGAAATAGTATATGAAAGTCTGTGCCCCTTGTTTAGAGGACCACATAAGTAGTTGGAAACACTAAATCTGGAGAAATGGCATCTTGCCATAACTACTTTCTTCTGCCACATAATATGAAGATTTGGGGTGTTTATGCAAATCTTTAAAAAATTGTCCTGAATTAAATTTCTCAGTTTTATTCAGAGAAGATGGAGCGATTTGCACTTTTTCTTGCTGTAAAGATGATAACTGGACTCTTTTCAAGAAGTTAAAGTAAAATTAAGTCCTGTGAGTATATCTGTTAAAAATCATTTCAGTTGGAACTTAAGATGTAACATCACTTATCTATTTGTGCATGAGTTAAGCTAGGCTTTCAAAACTTGCTACAAATGTTCTAACCATCTTGCAAACCTGATATAGTAAAAATTAAGATTTAGGTATTACTAGGATTAGATGAAGTGTTTTAAATCTTTATTATTTTCTCCTACCTCTGGTAAACTTTAAGCTTTCCAAGACCAATACTATTTAAAAAAAAATTCTTATTAACTCAAGGCTCTCTTGTTTCTGAAGACTTCAAAACAACAGAAGATAAATGAAAGAGTAGAGGCTGAAAAGGGTTCTCTGGTTAGGAGAGAAATGTGATGAGCAAAAGCGTTTTTTATGGACTAAGTGAAAAATAGAGACTGTCTCTAGAGATGGCATGACAGTGTAAATATTTCGTCATCGCCATTTGGATACTAGAAACTCAGGGAAATTTGGAGTCAGGTTGTGAAAAGTGGATCTGCTTCAAGATAACAGTGTGTCACAATTCTTGCAAAAACCAAAGGTGGTAGCATAGTTTTAACTGTGAGACTATCCACTAATGGTTATTAGAAAGTAAGCAGTCCATCTGAAGCACTCCAGGGGAGTGCTCTGCTTACACAGTGCAGGCGAGACAGTGACCCCACTCGGTTAATTAACCCAGTGAATACTTGAGGGTGTTTTGAGCGGTCAGCAAACCAGAGTCTGTTCTCAGAGCGCTTACAGTATGAGTGGTGGGCAGTGGGGCATACACTGGAATTGTCTGGACACCCCGAGCACTGTGTGCCAGGGTGCCAGGTTTCTGAGCTGGGCTCCTCTGGGGTGGCCCAGGCACTGTTTATCTTCATTGTGTTTTATAACTTTTAGTGTAGGAACTTTCAAACATACAAAAGTACAGAGGAGCATATGAGGAACCACCTCGTGCCTCTTAGTGAACTTCAACAATTATGAATTTATGGCTAATCTTATTTTGTCTATCTACTCATTCTCTTTTCCCTTTGTAATCTTAAATCAAATCCCATATATCATTCAACCTTGTTTGTAATGAGATTAGGTGAAGTTACTTGACATTTTAAAAAACAACTCCTTGATATTATTGATTCCAGTCAGTATTTAGGTTTCCCCAATTTTCTTGTGTGTTTGTTCAAAATCAATCAAAATAAGGCTCATATCTTTCAATCCAGTAATATGTGTCTTTGGTCTCATAATTTAGCAGTTATCTTGACCCTCTTTTATTTTTTAATTTGTTGAAGACATAGGGTGGTTTATTCCAATTTCCTACAGCTTATGTAATATGTCCCTGTGGTGATATTTTCCATAGTTCTGATAAATCAGTAGATTTAGAAGCTTTTTTTGGTGAAACTACCTCAGTGATGGTTATTTATTTATTTATTTTTTGGATGTTCATAATGTCAGGTTCTCTCTCTTTAAAAATAAGGTAGCTAATTCTGGAAAGGTGAGCAATGATGTACTTTATCATTGTGAATAAATTTGAAGTTACTTTTTTTTTTAATTACAGTTACTGTCCTTACTGATTTCAGTTGTCCATCTTTGACCAGTCTCTTCAAATTGACTTCTGTGAATGTGCATGTGTGTGCATTGTGCGTGTACTTTCAAACTATCTTCCTAACCAACACAATTCACTGTTAAACCACAAAAAGAATCTCTGGGAAGGGTTATTACTTTAATGATTTACTTTCTAGAATTAGTGTTCACAGTTCCTTAATATCAATAGAACATCTATGAGCAAGGGGGTATAATGTGTGTTACGGGAAATTGTCTAATGTGTCCTCATTTTTATTTCTCAAAACTCTCATTCATTCTTTCCGTTGTTTGTTCTCTGGGCATTTCTAGGTCTCTAATACACTGTAGGTTAGAACAGTAGGTTCTGGAGACACACATAGGGAGGTGCTACTTCTCTACCCAGGAGTACACTGTGAGGCTGTTGTTTACAAATAGCTACAGATAACAGTGACATAGGAATTCAGCGCAGGTGGGGAGGTGCAACTCACATATTGTTTAGCCAGTGGAGCACTCATACACTTAATCCCTCAGTTTACTGTGTTATAACTATTTGAAAATTTGTGCTAGAGACACCCTGTCTATTTTTAATACTGGTGGAAATGATAACTACTGGGTAGACAGTGTCATCATGGTTTATGTTTTCATTATTTAGCATTTACACTCCGTATGACCCATCTGTTTCTTTTGTTATTTTATATCTGAGAGTACTGGTTTTTGTTTGCTTTGTTTTGTTTTGGGGAGGGTCCTTCATGACCCTAATTTAGATTGGGTTCTTCCTAATTTGGATTGTAGTAGGAAGTGGTATAAATAATTTATACATAGCATGGCCTTGCTTGTTAAAATGTAGATTCTAATTCATAAGTAGTTTAAGACCATGTGAATACCCTGTTTCTCATCCAGATTCGCCCTTCAGACTTCACAGCTATTGAAGGTGATTCTTTCTTGAGCCGGTCTGCACAAGGATACTTGTAAAATGTTAATTTTCCAACACAGGTGCACCCTCTACATTTATGGTTTTGCCAGTGGCGTTCCACTATAAGCAAGAGGCCTCACTTCTCTTGTTTATTTAATAGTTATGATATGTGTGGAATCTTGGATTTCTAACTTTTCATTGCCGTCCTTAATTATCTTGGTCCTTAGATTATTCCAGATTTGGGGTTGTCTTCCTCTTTGATTGTTATTTCAAGGATTAAAAACCTAGATAATATTTTGTAACACTATACCTATTATGTTTGTGGTTTACTAGTAATACCCAGGTTACCTTCAAGTCATATTCTGGAGATAAATTGCTCAATGCAGTTCTTTGCATGTGTAGAGGATTTGATAGTTTCCCATGTTCTTTTGTGTATTGTGTTACCCAGGGTGCTTGAATTTTATGAGGGGAGCTGGGGGAATATATTTCCCTAGAATTTTAAAATTCTCATTTGATTTTTATAATAATCCCCTGTTTGTTTAAACCCTATGATGCAGACGAGGTGGCATTTGGACTCCACCTACAAACTCTTTTTCTCCTAGATTTAAGTTGAACAAAAGACTAATGACACGTAACACATAGCACTAAGGTTCACTAGAAACCACCCTTTTTAACACACACTTGCTTTGTTTATATACAAATGGTATATCCCTATAGTGATATTTACCACAACCCTTTGTCCCCAGAGTTCTGGTAAATATGTAAATTTAGAAGCTTTTTTGGTGATACAAATTTACTTTAAGAATTTTACTTCTTAAGTGAATATGTTCTGATATTTGAAATGTGGAGAACTTTGTCTAATGTTAATTATCTAGACCATTTTTTAGCTAGACCATTTCTTGGTTCTGTTGCCACTCTATACCAAGTCATCCAAATGAAGTTTTCTTACTGTGAGCATGTTATTTTTCTGTCTGGGACAGTATTATTCATATTGAACTAATACCTTAGAAGCTAAGTTGGGGGGAGGCCCCATTTGCCATGGCTCCACAGTTTTTCTGGGATAAGTTTTTTCTTTCTTTTCAAAGTGTACAACATGCAATGATGTCTTTCATTATATCTGCGTATTTAACATTTCCTCAGTTCATAATTTGTGTTTTTCAGCAATATATTTGGAACTTCAAAACTTAATCATTGCCTATAGAAAACTATCCCTAAACTGTGCTTAACCAGGTGGTCAATTCATCTGCTGACCTCATGGAGATGAATATGATAGACTGCCGTCCATCTTCATTCTACCACCATATGATAATCCTTCTTTCGGTCCAGATCACTTGAGCGTTTCTTGCCAACAATCCTGAGATGTTCAAGAAGACTTTCATCATCTTCTGCTTCAGAAATCTGGGATATGTTTCTTGGGTATTATCAGAAAACGTGTTGGTGCTTGAGGGGCAATAGCGTGAAAAACATCACGATCATCGTCCGCAAAAATGGTTTCGGTTGGGTTTTCCTTGTGGGTGATTTTCCAAAGGTTGTGTCACCCACCACTAGGCCAGTCTCTGCCTCCTTCCAGTATGGCTGCCAGGGTTGAAGCTGTGGAGGAAAAAGGAGTCAGGGATGGGGACAAGTTTAAGAGAGAGTGTGAAGCCCATTTGTAGATGCACATCTCTTATCTTTTGAGGTTCAGCACTGGGTCACTTCCCTACTCCATAACTTCAATATTCTTGTAGCAGCAGGAAGGCAGCACAGGGCACCGGAGCAAGTTCTGGATGGTTCTAGCAGACAGGGGGTAAAGGAAGGAGTCTTGGAGCTCTCGGTGGCTTTTATGCTTTTTATTGTCAGAGGTGACCAGGTACATGGCAAGCATGGGGGCCGGGGGGTCGGGCGGCTGGCAAGCCTCCCAGCCCTTGGTGCATCTCACCCTCTCGCTGCTGCTCGTTGGTTCTGCTGCTGCTCCTTGGTCTTGTTGGTCGGTCCTCTCGCTGCTTGTTCATCAGTACTGGCACCCTCATGACACCGCCCATATAAGCCCGTGTCCAAACGCAGGTGTGCCCACTTGCGCATGCCCACTTAGGCATGTGCGCGGCACCACAGGTGTCCATCATTACCCCAGTGGCAGGAGGGCAGAAAAGCCTGAGACTTTCTCAGACCCTACAATTATGCATTACCTGCATGCTCTATCATAGGAGAAAGCTAAAGTACCTGTCAATGAGTCAATCCTGGAAATGGTGCACCAGCCCAGGCTCCTGTTATTGGAGCTAACCCTTGTTTGTTTAAGCCACCATTAGTCTATTTATTGTTGTTTTTCTTTTCACTGTACTGTCTTTTCCCTTAACATCTCAAGTTGACTGAAGCAGTTCTGTGGATTGGAAATATCCACCCTGCTTATTTCATTTTTGAGCTTTGAGCACAGCTGTTTTGGCAGTTATCTGTGAGTTAGTTGAATAATTTTCAATTCATTTATTGTTATTCTAGAGAAATTGACTGTTTTTTGAACAGCTCAGAATTAAATGTCTACCAGTGTTTGGAAATTACCCCCTCACACACACACAGCCTGGAAAATTATTTCTCCATTTTCATATAACTAATAATTCATAGAAGCAAAGTTGCTTCAGAAAAATTCTATGTCGGGTTGATGTCTGGAGGTTCCAACCTCATGACTAGCCTTAGCTTTATGGGAAATAGCTGTGGACCAGAAATTAGGCCAAAAGTAGGTTCACCTTCCTAAACTGAGCCCTTTGTGGGAGGCCTGCCCCTTATCCCATTTATTCTATTTTAGTCACAGTTCAAATGTGCTTAATTATCTAGTTAATTGCTTAGAACTCTTATTAAGCAGCACATAATTAGGAAAGGGGAGTGGGAAGGTGGCCTGGTATAGGAAAGTAAAATGATGGTCCAGTGTGTGGGGGAGGCAAGAAGGGAAGCCAAATAGATATGTGATTCCACTCAGAACAGACCAGGCCATTCACATCATGATTCTGTGGTGATGATGAACCTTCTGTGATCAAGAAAAAGTTTAATTATGTTCAGATTGCTCTGCTTAAGAAGCTAGAATATGATGCATGAAAAATAACAGGCAAAGTTATGTAAGTATCTCAAATAGCTTTAAATGTAGAAATACATTGATTAAAATACTGGCAGGAAACTCACTGCTCAAAGTGACTCTCCCTGGGTGATGGTGTGGTGCTAGGAAGGGCATGGAGCAAGTTCTTGATGATTCCGAGCAAACATATAAAGGAGGAGTCCTGGAGCCCTCGGTGGCTTTTATCAGGCTTTTATTACATCATTATATCAGAGGTGACCAGGTACCTGGCAGGCAGTGGGGCTGGGGGGCCAGGAGGCTGGCAGGCCTCCTAGCCCCGGCGCATCTTCACTCTCTGGGCGCTCTCTGCTCTCCTCTTCCCTGCTCCTATCTGCTTACGCTCTCTTCTTCTCCTTTCTTTCTCTTTCTTCTTGTCTTCTGCTGCTGGCATCCTTATGATGCTGCCCTTATACACCCATGTCTAAACCCAGGTGCACTCACTTGCGCATGTCCATTTAGGCACACGTGCAGGACCGCAGGTGTCCATCATTACACCAATGGCGGAGGATGAAAAAGCCTGACACTTTTCCCTGACCCTACAGATGGGTTGATAGGTGAACTTTTATCTTATTTAAAGATAACTTTTGTGTATTTTGTAAATTTTCTACTGAGCATTGAAAGGGTTCAGAGAATACCGACTTGCCAGAATATGCTGCTTTGACTTAAGGTTATTTTGGACTGATGGCAATTGAAAAGGACCAGACACATAGACCAGCTCTCAGTCTTTCCCTCTACCAGCAAGGGTGAGAAAATTCTTACTGGACACAACTCTTAGCAGCCCAGCTAAAGCACCTGAGGAATCCGCATGTCAAGCCCTGTTCACTAGTTCTTGTCTTCCACTAGTTTGCTCCTCTTACTTACTTTCCCACAATTTGCCCTCCCTAGAAGTGCAACGTCCCTTTCCTTTATCTTCTTCTACAGAAACATTATTCTTTTGCTAAGATGCTGAATAAGCCCAGGTTCTTTCTACCCCCTTTGAGTTACTCATCCTGAGTTACTCATCCTCTGAGTTACTCATCCCTGAGTTACTCATCCCTGAGTTCTCCCTAGTATGAAAATACAAACATTAGCAAGCTTGTTTGTTTTTCTCTTGTTGATCAGTCTTGTCAGGCTTCTTTAGTTCCCAGCCAGTGAACTAAAGACGGGTAGAGGAAAACAACTGCTCTTCCTCCCCTTCGGTTTTGTAAAATTACTTTTAACTTGAGATACGTAAAAGAATATTTTAGATATCTTCTTCAGCTCTTGCTTTTTTGAACTCCTTTTTCTTACATTCTGATTTTGTGGAAAAAAAACACAAAAAACAAAACCAAAAATCTGTCAAATGATTGTCATGATAGCTAGTTGGAAATCCCTACTTACTCACATGGGTGGTGATTGTCTTAGGTGATTTGTAGGTGGGACTGTGGACTCCAGTTGTGGGCTTTAGCTGTGAGAATCCTGAGCTGTCTTTGCTGCATGTCGTCCTGGCAGTGAGCTTGTATTTAGCAAGCTGCATCCTGTTCCAGCACTAGGGCCAGCCTGGGACTCCTGTTTATGTTAATTTCTCAGCTTTGGTGGAGTGCCATGGTTACAGATTTTCGGAGTACACTTTCCTACAACCAGGGTTCAGGCAGACCTGTCATCTTCTCCTGTTGGGGGGCAGATATTTATCTAGTTTTTCCTTTACTTGAAGGTGTGGTGCTTTAAGGGTCTTGCCTTCTCACTTCTCAACTGAAAAGAGCCCTCAGTTCTGACTCCCACCCAGCCTGGGCACTGGTGTTCTAGGCATGGTGTGTGTGTTAAACCCTAATTACCGAGAGTAGTAGTCTACAGGGATTCCAGGAGGATTACTCTTGCTGCTGTGACTTTTGACCCCAATGTGGGGATTTCCTACTTTCTTTGAGCTCAGCTGTGCATGGAAACGTCCCTGCCTGGGATACCCATTGGAACCACTGAGAAAGTCATTAGAGGTTGCCATACCCTGGCTGCATCCTTGACCAACTCCATCAGAATCTCTGTTCTGGGGTGCAGGCTTCAGGATGTTTTTAAAGCTCCCGAGGTTATTCCATTGTGCAGCCAAGAATAGGAACCATTGATTTAAAACAATGTTGTTTTGTTTTACCCAGTAGTGTGTGTGTATGCGTGTATGTTGTATATTTTTCTAGTGGGAGTGTCTTCAAGTAACTGCCAGCAGAAATGAAAATATATACTGCAATTAGGAAAAAAGTGTTCTTAAAATTAAAGAGGAGGGAGACCAATCCTCACTAAGTTGGTACTGTGTGCTGGGTACTGTGTGTTGGTCCCATATATGTTACCTCATTTAATCATCACAACAGTCCTGCACAACAGTCCTGCTAGGTAGGTGGTGGTTTACTAGTTTCTGTAGGTGAGAAAACTGGCTTGGGGGAATTAAATGACTGGTTTTGTAACAGGGTGGTCCCCAGGAAAAGGGTAAGTTCCAGGATCCCTGCCCCACCCAACAGTCTGGACCACTTTTCAATCCTGTACCTGATTGGTCTAGTCCATAAGTCAGGAAGTGCACTTTACATAAAAGGGCTCTGCCACAACTTACTTGTGGTGAGAGGCGGGGTCCTGGTAACAAAACACCAATCGACTCACAGCTTACACCTGATTGGTCCATTCTACCATCCAGTCAGTACACTGCTACATGAAAGCTGTCTGAGGAACTACTGCCACAACTAACTTGTAGCAGAGCAGCAGGGTGAAAGACACTACTGCTCCTGCCGGCTGGGGTCTGGTAACACTTTTAGGCACACAAACCTCACAAATTGCAGAATCAGACTTGGGGCCATGAGTTGCCTGAGTCGTGTCCTTTTTCCTTACTCTGTGGTATATGTGAGATATAGAAAGATTTCCCATATAAATTAAAGTAAAAAATTGTCACTTGGGTTACATAAGTCGAGATAGTTGTGAAATTTACTTATTTGGAATGCTTTTTCCCTTTGTCAGGGCTGCTCTACTCCATCTCTTTTCTAATGAAGGTAAATTGATTTTCATTAATAGATTGTTATTGTAGAAAACATTTAACTCTTATTAATTCATCTCTTTAAACCTGGGGTGAATAGCTTAGTTTTCCTTTTTTTAAGCTCTGTCAGATGTCATCAAAGGGTCCTTACTATACAGAATATTTACTTAACCTATTTCACATCACCGCCTTAAGGCCACTAGAGGGCCTTGTGAATGTGTGTATGCATTGGGAGGTAGAGGGTGAGGAGAGGCCGAGAATGAAAAGACGGGGAAGAGGCCAGAGGGTGCACAAGGGACTGAGGTGATGGTGCACGGGTGAAATGGTGGTGGGTACTCCCTGGGGACTACAAATGATGTCAAATATAATTAATAAAAAAAAAGAGAGATTGAGGTCCAGGAGCTGGTCTCTGTGGCATCAGGTGACCCAGGGGAGGATAGGACACAGGTACTCATTCCTTGGTCCTCAGAGAAGTACTGTTGAGGAAGTGCAGAATTGTAGTGGTGGCATCCTGCCTGAGGATACAGGTGTTATGTGCGTGTACTCATTCTTCACTCTGGCTCTGTGGTGGTGAATTACTTCTAGAGTTGCAGGAGGATTTTTCTCTCAACTGGTGCTTAGAAGAATTACTTCTCTGTTGGAATGTCTGGGTTAGGCTTTTCTGGAGTGTTTAGATTTCATCTGATTTCAGTTGGGTAGAAGCCAAGCCACTCTAAGTTTTTGTCTTTTTCATTGGCAGATCTTTAACTGGGTCTTCTGTCCACGTGTTGTAACCTCAGACAACTGGCAGAATGGCTGCAAACAAGAGCAAGAGCCAGAGCTCCTTGGCCCTTCACAAGGTGATCATGGTTGGCAGTGGAGGGGTTGGCAAGTCTGCCCTGACGCTTCAGTTCATGTATGATGAGGTAAGAAGACACACACACGTAGACTGCCTTCCTCACTCAGTCTCCTGTAGCCATGTCCCTTCTTCGGACTGTGCATGTGCCCATTTTCCTTGTGCATAGAGGATCACGGAGGGAGCTGTTTAGGTGGCTTCTGAATAGATTTACTGGGGGGAGGGAGAGTAGCTAACCAGTACAAGCTCCAGATTGCTGACTTTAGGTAAGTATTTTCAACTCTGGGAGGTCCCTGCTTGCATCATTTCTTCTGTTACACCTTGAGCTTCCTTACAGGTGTAAGGGAGGAAGGAGGGACCTTTGAACAGGAATTTCTAAAGACCAGGTCACATCTGGGCTTTGTGACTAGCCCAATTGTGGAGAAATTGAAAGGGGAAGATAAGTCATTATAAGAACTTAATCTTTATTCCAGTGACACACATCAGGTTTTCTCTGGTTCTCTCCTGCGCTGATGTAGAGCTTGCACCCTCTCTGTCTAACATTTATGAGCTTCAGTGTGGATAATGTAAATGCTACTGAGTCCATCGTGACAACATTCTTTTTTTTTTAAAGATTTATTTATTTATGCATACAAGAGCTGGGGTATAGGCCAGAGGTGTGGTGGGTGAGAGGATTCACTACAGACAGAGCGGGGAGCAGAACAGGCAGATCAACAGAAGTACACTGCTGAGGGGAGCAGCAGGTACAGCAGGAGGGGTGCTGTGCCATGTGGGTCCTCTCCCTGGCTGACAGCAGGGATCGAACTCGTGCTGCAGTGGCTGCGGTTTGCTTCATAGTGTGTTGCTTAACCCACTGCACCACCTGGGAGGCCCCGTGACAACATTCTTGATTCCTATAGTAAGAAATGCTCTTGACATCTCTTTGCTGATGCTGAGACTGGGTGTCAGACAGAACTTATACATCAGGCCTGTGACTGGGATTGCATTCTCACGGGCGTGTGTTTCATAAAATTTGTGGAAGAAAGACATTAAGATCATGATTGGTTAAGATCATTTTCTCTTTTCACTAGACTTTCCTTTTTCCCAGCCTACTTTGATGTTGAGTGGTATTGGGGTGGCCATGGGCACTTGGGGATCTAGTCCAGGGAAGTTGAATTGAGAATGCAGTCAGTTGGGGACAGGTGGCCTGTATTTGTGTGACTTGGAGTCACCCTGGTGTGGGCTCAAGTTATTACTAGCTGTCCCCTGTAGGAGCGGCTCCCAGGAATATCCCTGCTGCCCACTGTGCTGACTCACCTGGCACTGGGATGTGCGTGCAGGGCAGGGGTGTGTCCTGGTGTGAATGTGTCGTATGGCGCCTGACTAGGAAAGTGTGTGGGTGGTGGGGAGAGACATATGGTGCCAAAAACTGGTCTGGAAAGTTCTGCCAGATCTTATAGCTTCTTCTAGGGAAGCTTGATAGAGGGTTCCCAAATTTGACAGTAGTCTTCAAACTTTCATTACTGGCAAGGTGTTATAGTTGCAAAGCTGAAAAAAATCTTCTTAAGCTGTCAATGAGAGAGAAATCTACATCAATTGTGCTAGTTGAAAGACTATTATTCTCTATAGAGAATATTTAAAAATCTTTCCCATGTAACAAGATAATAAAAAAAATATACAGTAGACAACAAAAAGTAGTATTCTAGAGATATGCCATTTTGTTGGATTTTGTGATGTCAGTGGTGTTAGTTTTCTATTCCTGTGGGACAAATTACCTCAATTTAACAGCTTAAATGAATGCATATTTGTTATCAGCAGTTTCCAGGGTGAGGAGTGTGGCTCAGATTATCTGGGTGCCCCATGTAGGGTCTCACTAGACTATATCAGGGTGTGGGTTAGGGCTTTGAGCTCAGCTGAGGCTTCATCATCGTCTGAGCTGACAGATTGCTGGCAGAGCTGAATTTCTTACAGATGTGGGACCGAGGCTGTCTGCTCTTAAAGTCAGCTCATCCTACAGTAGTTTGCTTTTTCAAAGCGAGCAGGTAAGTCTCTCCTGGTAAATAAAACCAACCCTTGTGTAAGGGAATGAATCACAGGGGACGCACACCAGTATATTCTGTGGGTCAGAGGCCCTCGTGGGACCTCTGCACAGAAGGGGAGGGCATCGTCAAGGGCGTATCTCCCCGAGGGTCCCCGGAGGACATGTGTGCACAGTACTTGTCCATGTAAAAAATTATAATGGATTATTATTTCTCCCTCTAGAGATTCACGTTATATAACCAGTCTGACGTACGTAATTTTGTATTCTTTCTTTAGAGAGGGGCTGAAGTGAGTAAGCTTCAGACCTAGACCTTGAGCCCCTTCTGGGTTGCATCCCCTATAGATCTTACAGTGAGGAGCTTTTGTTTTTGATCCATGCTTTTCTTTATCTTCTCCGAGGGAGCAAGATGAGGAAATAGCAGAACCTGCTTAATTTACCCAACACATTTTTGCATAAAGAATAGAGGCAGTTTCAGAGTTTGCTCTGGAAATCTGTTTGCTTTTGCTTAATAACGTGACTTGCTTACTAAAATTTCCTTAGTCTTCTATCACACAAGCTGAGGAAGAAGAGAGGGTAAGGAGAGGAGTTGAGATGGAGATAAGATTAGAGTAGTAGTTTGTTAATGGAGGTAAGGGAAGGAGAGTCTTTCCCCAGGGAAAAGCTGGCATATGTCAGGAGATATTTTGGTTTGGCACAACTAGGGGGAGGGTTCCACCAACACCTAGAAGATGGCCGCCAGGGATCTTCCAGCACATCGGAGAGGCCCCACAAGTAAGAATTAGCCAGTCTGACGTGGCAGTAGTTTTGAAGTTCTGGGTCAGAGGCAGAGCTGTCGTCATTTGAGGAAGAAAGCTTCCTCTGAAGCATAGGTGGCTGAGAGGCCCCAGAATGCCAAATCCAAGATCAAGTTAAGAGCCAGAGCCCAGCCTCACTTGGAGGCTAGGTTTCGTTCTACTGGACACAGCTGAGACACCAAGAAGACCAAAGGATCTAGTCTGCAGTATCATTTTTATTAAGTATGTTTTTGTGCATGACGATGGCAAGAGGGAACAGAAAATGATGCATAAAAAGGAATCAGACATTTTTTTCTTCCTCGTTTCTTCAGAGAAACAAGGGAAAGTTATGCTTCACCTTAGTCTTTTTTTCTTAGGGTGAACATTTGAGGACCAGAAAGCCTCAGTTATTGAAGAAATGATGAACGCAGCAAGAAAAGAATAGAGATAGTGTGTAATATGGGACCTTTTACTTTTCTAAACGATGCTGTTTACTCTAGGGCCTCTGCGGTGATGAAAATACTCTGTCTATACCGTCCGTATACATGTGACTGCTGAGCACTTAGAATGTGGCTAGTGGCTCCGATATTGGACAGTGTAGTTCTAAAATTGTAATTTTGGAGCTTAAAAAGACCATGGCAGTGATTCTCAAACCTAGCTGATCTTAGAGTCTGCTAGGGCATTAAAAAAAAAATAACTTCTGAATAAGATTTCTGGAGTTGAGGACTGGGAAACTTTCTTACTATGAAGCTGGTGCTGGTGATTCTGATACATGGCCAGATGTGATAACCCCTGCATGAGCAAGCAGCTAGTCAAGCCTGATTTCATGGAAAAGGAAACTGAGCCCTACAGTGAGGATGCCAGTTGTCTAAAATCACACAGACCTTTCAAATTCTCCATTCCTGGCCAAATATTTTTAACTTTATTTTCTTTTTACTCATATATGGTGGAATTTTTATAAAATCAAATTAGAGAAGGGGTCACAGTCTGGAAGTCTTTATTTTTCTCTAAGTTTGAACTTTGAGACAAAGTGGAGGAAACTGCCAGGGTAGTGGAGGGAGATTTTAAGCTTTTTCTCCTTGACCTCACATATTTGAAGATTTAACTATTGGCTTTTATTGGTAGTGAAGTTGGTAATGGGGAAGATTTGGCAGCAACCACATCAGACTTCAGGTGGCTGGCAGAATCAGTGTGGTTATGGCTCAGTCAGAGGGAATCTGCATGAAGTTGGTCTTAGATATTTATGTCTTGGGCATCTGAAATGGAATCTCACATAGCCCTGCAAGGCTGATGGTATGGTTCATTGTTAACAGAAAGCAAGACTTCAGGGATTTCCTGCTTCTAGAAAAATGTAAACTTCAGAGCTATAATCTAATGTTCTAATAAAAAGCACACTTTTACACTAGCACAGAGGTATGCAGTCATATCAGGACGTTCAAACTTTAGTATTCAAATAGTATCCAAGTGACTCTTGCTAGTTTTACCCTTAAAAGCTCAGAAGCAAGCATCTGAGATATTTGGTGATGGTGTTCAGAGATTTGTACTGGGTGGTGATTTTCTTTTTTCCAGTCATGCAATTGTCTCTTTGGGAAGGGGTTAAAAGAATACTGTTGTGAAGCACAGGCAAGCATTCACATTTTCTCTATTTTAAGATAATTATGAGTGTGAATGTAAGAGAACCAACTATATTTTTATTTTTAGATTTAAAACCATTAGAACTCCTTGCTGTTAATTGACAAAAAGGGCTTTTTTTTTTAAGTTCTTCAAAGGACCCATGAATTCATACTGATATTTTCAATTCACTTTTTAAATTAAAAACACTTTAATGATAACTTTATTAAGCTGTAATTCATACACCATAAAATTCATCCCTTTAAAGTGTACAATTCAGTGATTTTTAGCATATTCACACAGATGTGCAGCCATCGCATTATACAATTTTAGAATATTTTCATCACTCCAACAAAGAGCTCCTAAATTTTTAGTCACTCCTCATTACTTCTTACATCCCCTACCCTTACTCCCCTTACTGTCCACCCCTAGCCACTACTTTTTGTTTTTATAGGTTTGCCTCTTTTTGGACACTGCAAATATGCAGTCACGTAATGGAATCACGTCAAATATTACGTTATGTCCAACTTCTTCAATTCTCATAATGCTTTGAAAGTTTATCTATCTTGTAGCATATATAAGTACTTTATTTGTTTTTTAAGAGATGTAATTCACATAACTTGGAATTTACCCTTTTAATGTGTATACTTCCATGGTTTTTAGTATATTGATGATGTTTTACAGCTATCACTTCTGATTCCAGATCATTTTCCTCATGCCAGAGGATACCCATACCCATAGTACTAATCTACTTTCTGTTTCCATAACTTGTAAAAGTTCACCCATATTGTAGCATGAATTAATACTTTATTCCTTTTTATGACTGAATAATATTCCATTATCTGGCTATGCCACATTTTGTTTATCCATTCATCAGTTGATGGACATTTGGATTATTTTTATTATTTGGCTATTATGAATAAGATTTTTGTTATGAACATTGATAACGAATTTTTGCGTGGACTCATATCTAAATTCTCTTGGGTTTATTCCTAGATGTGAAATTGGCTGGGTCATATGGTAACTCTATAGCTTTTTGGGAACTTCAAAACTGTCTATAGCTGTGTCATTTTACAGTCTTAGCAACAGTGGGTAAGAGTTCCAATTTCTCTGTATCCTCACCAACACTTGCTATTGTTCATCTTTTTGATTATAGCATCCTAGTGGGTGTGACTTGCATTTTCGTTTGATTTGCTCTTCCCTAATGGCTAGTGCTGGTGAGCATCTTTTCTTGTGCTCATTGGCCATCTGTATGTCTTTTTTGGTGAAATGTGTATTCAGACCCTTTGCCTGTTTTCCAGTTGGGTTTTTTGTTTTTTTATTGTTGAACATATAAAGAACATATGTTTTTTATATGTTCTAAATATAAATCCCTTATTAAACATATGATTTACAGTTATTTTCTCCCATTCTATGGATTGTATTTTCACTTTCTTGATAGTGTACTTTGAAGTATGAAAGTTTAAAATTTTGATGAAGACCTGTTTACTTTCTCCTTTGTTAGTTGGGTTTTCAGTGTCATAAGTAAGAACACATTGACAAATCCACCTATGTTTTTATACTTTTTTTTTTCCTTATTTACACCTATGCTTTTTCTTTAGAGTTTATATTTTAATATTGAATTTGGGACTTTGATCCATTTTGAGTTAATATTTGTGTGTGATGTGAAGTCGGGATCTAATCTTCATTCTTTTATATGGTGATATCCGGTTGTTCCAGCATCAGTTTAATTTTAATAGTACATTGTTGTCATTAATATTTTTTCTGAGTATTTTGACTTCTAGTATCAAGATAATTATTTTGCTATATGACACAATGTAAGGAAAATGACTTTAAAATAGCAATATTGTTGTTCTAAATCATATAATCACCAAGGGAAGTTTAACATTTCTTTAGAAATTTAATCTCTTAGTGGGATGCATTCTGTGAAAATATTCTGTTCTAAAGTTTCTTAATTCTCTATCTGGCTACATTACCAATTTAATGTTTATTTAAATTCATTTGCTTCTGCTTTTCTGTTTTAACAGCTTGTAAGTTCATACATTTTTTTAATATCCTTCCAGAATGTCTTTTTTGGCAACTATAGATATACATAGATACATAACATACATATAGAAACAGATACACGTATATCAACAGGGCTATATATACAGAAAAAAAACCTATCTTTACTACCTCTACTTTTCTTGTGAATATTATATATTATACATCGTTATCTTCATTTTTTATAGTTGCATAATATTCCATCATATGGATCCCTATTGCTGGGCATTTCGGTGGTTATTTATCTTTTGCTGTTACATATAGTACCTTCTAAGTAGGTGTTACTGTATATTAGATTCCTAGAAGGAATTTCTTTGATTGGGACAGCGCATCAGTGCTTTTCTAGTTCTATTAGATGTTGCTGTAGTTGTCTCTATAAAGATCATACTGATCTCTACTAGCAATGTACTTGAGTGCCTTTCCCCCAGTGTATGTTGTCAGACTTTGGGATTTCGGCCAGTCTGAGAGGTGAAAAATGGTATCTCAATGCATTTTACAATTTTCAATTACCAACGAGGATAAACAGCATATATTTACAGTAGAATCATATGTGTTTGTTTTTCTGTGAATTGTTTATTCTGTTGATACTTTTTCTCGTTGGATTGTCAATTTTTTTTCTTTGTTTGTAGGAACTGTTTATATATTGCTTTTTGTGATATGCTATAAACTTACAAGCTGTTAAACAGTCATCCCTGTTTGTCATTTGTCTTTGTTTAGTGTGTTGTGCCATACAGAAGTTTAAGAAACATTATATAGTCTAATTTATCAATTTTTTCTTACATGGCTTCTGGATTTTGAGTCATAGTTAAAAAGGCCTTCCCTACTTCAAGGTAATAAAAGGATCTCATGCACATTTTCTTCTAGTACTTGAGGGTACTTTTATTTTTTACAATTAATCTTTGACCCATTTGGAGTTTATCATATGGTATAGTTATGTAAGCTTTTTGGTACCTCTTGCCAAATTACTTTTCAGATATGTTTCATACTTCTGTTGATTATGAATGGAAGCTCATGTTTCTTACCCTTGTCAGTTTTTGTATTATAATTTTATACTGGCAATAGTATTGCCAAATGTTCTGCTCTGTGCTTGGTCTCCTGATCTGTAAAATGGTAATATCTGCTCTTATTGTTTAAAAACAGAACAAGAAATCATAGAACTGAGAAAAACAGAAAATAGAAGTGTTTTATATGTGTGATAATTCTGAGTACAAAGTAGTTAATTGATTCTAGACAAAGTACTTATGTATTAAAGTTTATTTTTTGGCAGATTTATTCCCTTTAAAACTTGGTTAGTTACTGATAACGTTTATTTCCTCAGTTTGTAGAAGACTATGAGCCTACCAAAGCTGACAGTTACAGAAAGAAAGTGGTTCTTGATGGAGAAGAAGTCCAGATAGATATTCTGGACACAGCTGGGCAAGAGGACTATGCAGCCATCCGAGACAACTACTTTCGGAGCGGGGAAGGCTTCCTCCTTGTGTTTTCAATCACTGAACATGAGTCGTTTACAGCAACTGCGGAATTCAGGTCTGTTTGAAATAAAATCCCCTGCAGCTGGCCTTTTGCCTTCCTTTTGTGTTTATAAGCTTGGAGGGAGTTTGGGACGGAGTGTCTAGTAGAGGGTTGAGTTGTTATTAGGAAGAATTCTGTCTAAAGAATTTCCTGGGTTGTTTTGACTCTTGGCACACTGAAGTCGACCCTTTGTTATATTCTTTGTTTTATAATGTCTGAATCTAAATTATCTTAATCTGTTGACCCCGAGGAGAATGAAGCCATTCCATATATATACTTAGGAACTTGTAATTTTGTTTTTATAGAGATCGGAAGAGATGGTTAGATAGCTTTGTCTTTTTATAATTTTGTTGGAAAAGTAACAATTTTGACCTATTTTGAGGTTTACGAAACATCAGGGGAGTGAAGGATGTGAGCCAGAGTGACCACTGGCTGCTTACGGCTGTTAAGTATAGTTGGGTGCAAAGAACGCGGTGTTAGAATCACACAGACCTGGACTTGAATCCCTGCCCTGCCACTTACCAGCCGGTTTAGTGACCCTGGTGGAGTCTACGGAGCATTGGAGATCTGTTTCTTTTTCTGAAAATGCACTTGTTACTTGATGAGATGAAATGGTGCATCCTCCCCACAAGGCAGGAACTGTGGCCACCCCTCATTGTGTTGTGCCCAGGCCCTCTCGCTGGCAAGAGGTGCTCCCAGTAGAGCAGCCACTATTGAAATTCACTGTTGAGATTCACTTGAAAATGTAGTACTTAGTGATACCTTATGTCCGTTTTGTTACAAAGAAAGAGGGACCCTTTAGGCATAATTCTTATGGAAATTTTAATGGCGAGGATGTCCTTGCTTTTCTCCATACCCTTCCCACTTCTCTTACACAACTGTGTTTTTTCAAGTACTATCCTTATAAACATACCTATCCAGGTGACTTTATTTTAGGAACCAGGTCTAGAATCTTAACAAAGAACTGAAAAAAGGGGGAAAAAAAACCCAGTATTTTTTCTCATTCTTTGTTTAGCAAGTTCTGCCCAGAGATTAATGTGATCAACCAAAAGTAAAAATGAGGAAGCTAAATATTCCCCCAAGATTTGGAATGTATAGGAATGTACAAGTAGAAATGTCTCCACTGGACCAAAATAGTAGGAGTGGAATTTTTTTTTATTTAATTTTGATTAATAATTTTAGATAGCTGATTATTTTTAATAGGGTACAATTTAATTTGCTACGGATAATTTTTTTTTTTTTAAAGAAGGTAGTCTTTACTTTTCCATAGGCTTTGGTATCTTTCCTTTTCCCCCCCTCTTTGTAATCAAAACATAATATTTATTAAAACATAATTACTGCCTACCAAAACTGACCCATTCTGTCCCTTATAACATTGACTGTATCCGAATGAAAACTAAGTGGCAAAGGGCTGGGGGCGGATACACAGATATACAGAGATTTAACGGAAGTCACAAAACCATACAGTCCTTTGTTGCTGGAGTTCCCCTCTGATGTTTCTGTTGTAGTCCATTCTATTTCAACAAGGAAAAAAAGGTGACACTCATTGTGACCCACTAAATTGGTATCTTGTTCTACTAATAGACTTCCCCCTTCCATATGAAAAACTCTGGCTTTCATAGTATTTGTTCTCACAGAGAAATCAGCATTTTTATGGGAATTATCAAGCATTTTGTGTATGAGGATACTTATTTTAGCTTGTTCTTATTCCAGAAGTTTCCATGATTTTTCTTTTTCTTTCTCTTCCCTTGCTTTTGTGCCTAAGCATAAACTGTGGACTCAGGCAAAGTGCTAAATCCTGGCCTCCTGCTTGTATGAATGTGGTATTACTGCTGGACCCAGAAATGGCGTTAGCTACAAGCACCCCAGGTCTTTGTGATGCAGGCAAACTGAGAACCAGGCTTTGGAAACACTTGTCTAGTATAACAGGATCCTTGGAACATGTTCCTTAGCGCATTCCCTAAGTGAAGCAATTTTTCCTTCTGGCTTAAGGAAAGCCTTTCCTTTTAGATCAGTGAAACTAAGTTCTTACTTAGGCTTTGCTGCTTTATTTTTGTTGTCATGCCTTAGGGAACAGATCCTCCGTGTTAAGGCTGAAGAAGATAAAATTCCATTGCTTGTAGTGGGAAACAAGTCGGACCTGGAAGAGCGGAGGCAAGTGAACATCGAGGAGGCAAGGAGTAAAGCAGAGGAGTGGGGTGTGCAGTATGTGGAGACATCGGCCAAAACGCGGGCCAACGTGGACAAGGTGGGCCTGTGTTCTCTGTGGGTTTCTAGGAGACAGACTCAGAAACAGCAGAAAATACATGTCTCATCCGATCTGTTTTGTTTTGAGAGAAGCATGTGTGGAAATCTGGGGAAGACTGATTTTTCCAGATGTCTAAGTTATTATAATGAGAAGTGTTTACCCCCAGAGTCCTTTCTTTTTGCCTTGAGGCTCTGTTAGAGTAAGCTTAATGTTGGCACAGACCTCCGGGGTAAGATAAGAGGAAGCCAGTGGCTTATGAAGACTGAGCTGGAAAGATCCACTTCAGTAGCTTCCCTGCTTTTCTCCTCCTCACCTATGGTGGTTCTTCAGGAGCAGGATGTGCTGTGTTGGGCTGCTTCTTAGAAGGTTCTGTGAAGGAATGTGGCATTTCTTGATTTTGTTTTCATTGAGTTATTTGTTAGATGTATTCTTTTCATCTTACTGCGCACTGGCAGAGTCACAGTGTCCTGCCATTGTTACTCACTAAATAGTACTTGCTCTTAGGGCTGGCCCCTCCAGGGGTCTGAATGGCCAAGGGTAAAGCCATCTTAGGCATCCCTAGGACACTTTCTCATTCAAATCACCAAAGTTAACAAAAGGATGAGCTTGATGATGATCAATGGCAATTTGAAAACCCACCTACCAGTGCTTACTATTGGTAGGTCTTTATTTTTCTAATTAAGGTTCAAAGTGGTTGTCACACAGCTGGAATAGACAGCCTTAAGATGAAGCTTTTCCTCTGCCTGGTCCTTGTTCCTTAACTCCTCATTGTTAGTGCTCTCTTAAAACCTACACACACCGGCCTCCCTGGTGGCAGAGGGGTTATGTCTCAGCGCTATCACCTCTGTGCCCTTAATTCTAGCCCAGACCAGGGAGTAAAACACATACAGCGCAGCAGACCTCTGCTGTCTCTCTGCTCCCCTCAGCAGTGTACTTCAGTAGGGGTTATGTCTCAGCGCTATCACCTCTGTGCCCTTAATTCTAGCCCAGACCAGGGAGTAAAACACATACAGCGCAGCAGACCTCTGCTGTCTCTCTGCTCCCCTCAGCAGTGTACTTCAGTAGATCCACCTGTTTTGCTCCCTGCTCTGTCTCTGGTGAATCCTCTCACTCCCCACACCTCTGGCCTGTACCGCAGTTCTTCCACACATATAAATAAATAAACAAATCTTTAAATCCATCAGTAAATAAATCTTTAAAAAAAAGTCTCAAAAAACAAAAGAAAATTCTACACACATCACTTTGGCAGCCCAGCTGTGGATGTCTGCTCTGGGTAATGCAATGTCAGCATCTGGAACTCCCATATTACTTCTTAGATTTTCCTATCTTCTGAAGAAATCCTACTCCTCTTTACTTGAAGAAGATAAGATTTATCACCAAGGTTTACTTTAGCTTGAAATGATGTTAGGAGAACATTGTTTCAAATAATTGGTATCAGAAGTTCATTTTAGAAGCACTTTGCCAACACCTGCAGCATAAATCTGTCTAGTCTGCAATGTCAAGTGTGTTCACTTGTCAGCTACCTGCATATTATTATCTCAGACTCTCATGTCGATTCTTGTGCTATTCCACATCTCTTCTTTCTATGAAATTGTTTCCTTGTTAAGACACACACACACACACACACACACACACAGGAAATTCAGAAATAATCTTTGTTTAAAAAAATCAGAAAGGCTTGGAATGGTCTGTGTTTTTTGATTGGGTAGGGTGGGGCCATTGGGTGGAGTGGGGTGGAAGATGGGGAAAGGGGTGGGGGGCTGTTGCACACTGGCTTGTCATCTTCCCTTCCTTCTCTGGACCAGCTGGACCTGACAAACAGGAACCAGCAGAAACTTATGACTGGCAGCATTGTCTTCACTTATAAACAGTTTACACCAAAGGAGGCTGTTGATGAGGTCTGCGACTGAACAACTTTGTCATCATTTAAGTTGATATAATCCAAAGCCTTCCTCTCCTACCTTTTTCTGTTAGAGCTGAAAGAAAATCCTGCAACATTGGAAGCTTACTGTAACTGTGATGGATGGGGTACTTTCCTGAGGGGCTGGAGAAAAGGGATGCTTAGGTCACCCTGATCCAGTTTGGGGAGGTCCTTTTTTCTTTCAGGAGCGAGTGGCAAATGCATGTGGATTCCCATACTCAGAAAGTTTGATGTGGCTTTTGGCAAGAAGTAGGTATGTCTATGAAAATAAAAGGAGTTTGCAGTTTTGTGTGAATGTCCAAGGGTAAAGCCTGTGCTCCATCTCTCACTTTCAGCCTCCCTCGGTCTCCAGGAGAAATCTTGGCTGTCTCTTCGTAGGAGGCATATTTTGTCTGCTTGAGTATAATCAGCACTTTGCCATGATTGCTGGTAGGAGAGGACAAAACCCAAACTATTATGACAAATGATAATCTCTAGCTAAATAACATGCTGGAATGCAAAGGATAAGTCTCCTCATCTCTTGATAAAGTTTTTTGTCTTCAGCTAATGTTGCCGAGAATGGAGTAGTTTTGAGAATTAGGGTAAGGGTGTATGGGGGAGGGGTAGTGTGGCAGGCTATTTTCCCCCCACCTCCCCACCCCCGATTTCATAGTGAAGGAGCTTCTGTTTATGCTTTCTCCCTGTCCCACCTGTTCTCAATTTTGGTGTGAAGCTGTCATGCATAATAATGTTCCTACCTTTATGGAACATTGTAATGATTAAATAAGGTGTGGTGGTAGATATTAGAGCATCTAGTAGCGGATATACTTACACTCTTATCTTGTGCTTCGAAATGCTGAAAAGTCTACTGCTGTCACTCAATAGTTGTGCATTCACAAATGTTATAGGTCTGTTTTATGATGCTTTATCCTTTTTTCATGCTTATAAGAAAAAATTTTGTCTTTTTGAAATAAGCAGTTAACTGTTAGTAACTGTGTGATGCTTCTGTACTCAGCTTGGCCAATTACAGGATATGAGCAGAGGTGTTTTTGCTGTATCATTAGAATATGTCTGTACTGGTAATTATTCTTATTTGTTCTAGACCTCTTGCTTTTGCTGACACATGGTTTATAAAGGTTTGACATGTGGTTTATAAGTCTGACTTTATGCTTTAAATTGTACCGTGCTTAGTACAGTTGCTTCATTAAATTGTTTTTTTCTCCCTATTCTTTTCACCCCTCATCCCTACCCTAGGTGTTCTTTGACCTAATGAGAGAAATCAGAGCAAAGAAGATGTCAGAAAATAAAGACAAGAATGGCAAGAAAAGCAACAAGAACAAGAAAAGTTTTAAAGAAAGATGTTGTTTACTGTGAATGCCCAATGGTGGATGGCCAGTTGCCGCTGAGGACATAGGGCGGGCTTGTTCCGAGAGGACTAGTGGAATCCTTGGTGTGCTCACTCCCTGCTCTCCCCAGTCTCACTCACTCAAACTTTTTTAAATGGGGAAAAATCTTTGGGACTCAGAGACTGGCAGAAGAAATAAGCCCTTGTGTGTGCAAGGCCATTGTCAGGAGATTTTGGGGTTTCTCTCTTCCTTCTTCCTAAGAGAACTGCTTAAGTAGTGCTATATGTAGTCAAGTGTGAGTTAAAAAGAAAATGTACTGGCATAGCTTCCCCCCCCCCCTCCTAGTTTTATAATGTCACCACCTTTATTTTGAAATAAAAATATCTTATTTTACTAGATTTTGGGAGACAGGGTGGGTTAAGATTCCCCCAAACCTTTATCAGCTTAATAGTAGTACTCAGAAAAAATCCATTAATCTCTCATGATGCTGGAAAATTCAGAATTACGGGATATGTTTCATAGCAATACCCTGTGGATCTGAACCACAGCTAAAAGGAGATAAATTTGAATTGGGCCAAATAGGTATATATGAAGCTGACAAATCCTTCTCACATAGGAAAAGTGACTTGTAGGTGGTTTTCTCCATATTTAATTTTTATTAAATTCATATTTTCTGTAGAGGCTTCTTTTTAGTAGGCTAAGATTCAAGAGTAGTACACTTTATAAATGACATTTTCCTAATCACATTAAAAAATTCTTTGATTAAATGAATCCACTCCTAATTGCCAGCTGCAGGGGCAGGCCTCTCCTTCTCCAGGAGCAGGCCCCATGGTTTCTTCTCTGGATCAGCCTCTGTACATGCAGAGGTTGGAGAGCCTCTTCTTTTGTCTCTAAGTGTCGTATGAGTTCTTCTGAAGAATGTGATGAGTTGAAATTGTATTCTAAAATCATGAAGCCAGAGCCTGTGCCAATACATCCTGCTACCTCGCATAGAATTGCACAGTAATTCTAAATGTAAAATTAGAAGTGGGGAAAGATAAGCCATTGCCCTTTTACCTCTGCAAATTTCTAACACTGGCGTTTTGTTTTTTCCTGAGATAGTCAAATAGGTAGTTAGAAAAAGATTTTTATTAATGAGGTATCGTTCATCTTTCTTGTATCATTCTAAATTCAGCAATCAGAAAATCTTTCTTCTGGAAAGGAGAATTTTGATAAAGCCAGTATGCAACACATGTCCCCCATTTTTGAGAAGTGACATTTCACATATAGGTGCCAAAAGTGAATTGGAGTGAGGAGAGCAGGAACCTTTTGAATTTTTGGTTATAACTGAAATTGTGGAAATTATGATTTGACTGGAAAACAATCTTGTATCACCTCCCAAAGAATCATGGGCTTTTTTGAATAAAAAAGCAGACAAATAACCTTTTCAGGATTTCAGACTTTTTATTTTATTCTTCGTCATAATGTAAAATGCAAGTATTAAAGAAAGGAACAGTGAGTTATTTATTATTGGATACTCTGCAATGTCAGATAAACTTTATTTCAGGTAATCCTTTGATTTGAACTATGGGAAATAAAATTGTAAGTATAAACAAGTAACTTTCTTTTGGGAGAGAAGATCACTGTTTCTTCTTAAAGTTTAAAAAGTTGAAGGCGATCATGCTTGAATTCTTTGAAACAACCTGTTTCTTTTCATCCTAGTTTGCCACACGTTTAATATCAGTTCTGGTCAAGAGTAGGTGGATTCAGAGTACGTACAAGTAAATTAAAGATGGTATGAATGGTTCTTGCTATGGAAGTTATACTTGTTACATATTATATCCTTTAAATTCTATTTAACTGGAAAGTAATCAGAATTGGATGTTCCTAACAAAATAATTTATGCACATGAGTTTGTCAAAAGAAAAATAAGAATATCATCTATAAACTTGAGAGATGGCCACTTGCTAAATGATTGGCTATTGTGCCCACAGCCTAGCACTGTCTTGCTAAAGTGTTCACCTGGAAGTAACTGAACACCCACTTGATGTTAGGTGCTGTGTTAGGTGCTGTGCTAGGTGCTGGGATGTGATATAAGCAAGACAGGCAAGGTCTCTGCTCTCCTGCACCTTGTGCTTTAGCAAGGAGAGAGACAAATTCATGAAAACAACGAGTGCTTGCATGAATATAAAACTGGGTAATATGCTAGGAGATGTTTTTGGGAGGAACAATCGAGCTGAGTTTGATGTGGTGATCAGCGGGGGGAGTGACATTTACTCTGAAACTGGGTGGCCTGACAGAGCCAGCCTTGTGGGAACAGATTGGTGGGTGCAGGGAGCTTGTCAGACAGTACCAGCTGCTCAAAGGCTCTAAGGTATTCAGGTAAAGACCCCAAAGATCAGTAAGTTTGGCTAGAGTATAATGAGGGAAGAACAGAGTGGTAGAAAAAGATGTAAGTCTGGGATTTCATAAGGTGACACGGGGAAAAATACCTGGACATATTTCCTCCTAGTATCTTATTATATAAAATCCAAGATAGCATTGATTATAAGACATCACTGTAATTTATTTACTACTCAGGAAAAATTCTGTGGATTTATGTTGATTTCAATGACATAAAAATGTGGGAATCTAAAAATGTTTTAGATTAAGTAAATTATGACATAAAAATTTATTTTTAATTTTTTTTAGATGTAAAATCAATTTTTTAATAGTTAAACTCATTTTCTTTCTTACAATCAGCATCTCACAATGCAGTAAATAATCAAATGTCATCTTTCATCATTCTTCAGTCTTTGCATTTGTGTTAATCTTGTCTATTTTATTTTTAAAATTTATATATTTTTTACATTGTCGTTCATTTTTGTACAATGTATAATTTCTCCTCTCAGGTGTTGTCCCCATAAGATTACCACCACCAAGACACCCATGAGCCATTACCATAAACTCATATCCTCTTCCTCCTATTTTGATCCCTTTCCCTACCACTCCCCTGATGAAAGTCTCCAATTTGTAATTGCCTGCTAGTTTTATCTTTTTTTTTACCCTTGATCCCCTTGTATGGTTTCCCTATGTTCCTCCTGTAAGTGAAACCATCTGATATTTTTCTTTTTCCTTCTGACTTATTTTACTAAGTATAAATCCTTTCAGCTCTATTCATGTTGCTGTGAATGGTGTAAGCTTATCTTTTTTGATTGCTAAGATTCATTGTGTGGAATATATATATATACAAAAACACATATATACATATATACTCACCACATCTTTTTTTTATATATATATGACATCAATTGTGGTCCCCATGGATTTCCCACCATCATTTCACCAGTGCACCATCACCTCAGTCCCTTGTGCTTTTTCTGCCCTCAACCTATTCCCTCCCTGCTTCCCACAAAAGTATCCCTGATTTGTCCTTGTCTTTTTGTTTTTGTTGTGTTTATTATTATTATTATTGTTATTATTCTTTCCCTTGGTCGTTATTTGGTTCCCTTATATTCCTCCTAGGGGTGAAACCATCCAGTATTTTTCTTTTGCCTTCTGATTTATTTCGCTGAGCATAATCCCTTCTAGCTCCATCCATGTCTCTATGAATGACTCTAGTTTATCTTTTTTAATTGCTGAATAGTATTCCATCGATAACACCACATCTTGATCCAGTATGACATGTAAATTTATATGACAACTGAAATACAAAATTCACCTCTGTTCATCTAGAAGATACATAAATATAAAATAACATAGAAGTTAGCAGTAGATAAGAATTGACCATAGAAAAGTAGTAATATATACAGTTTAATGTTATAGTAGTACACTTGACATTGACAATTATTTTGAAAGTTCATTAAAATTAATCAAAATTGTTACTGTATGTTCTTTGAAAACTCATAGTAGTGCTGATAATGGAAGCTCTTGAGTCTTACCCTTCCCTACTCTGGCCTTGTTCCTCAAAAGACATATTTTCATTCTCAGGTCATTTCTTAGGTATGCATGTACTATTTTTATGCCACTGTTCCTTGATTTCTAACTTCAGACATTCCCAGTAGACTTGATGTAGTAGATGAGGATTTTGGTCTCTTGTCCCTTACACCCCACCCCTGTTTTTGACAGTGGTGGCACTATTTTAATTCCTCTTCTGGTGACTTTTATAACTTTAAAAGCTATATATTAAACTTCTGTTTGTTATTCAATCAGCTGTGACAGCCTCTCTTGGCTCCCTACTTGTAAAGATGAGGAAATTCCCACTCCTGCCCTTGATCTTGATCTCTTCTACCTCTCAGCTTCTGTCAGCTCTCCCTTCTCTGGTACACCTTTTATTTTCACATGGTCACGGGAGTTGATGTGTGTGCTATCCCATGACCATAATTCAAGTTTTCCTGCTTTATCAATAGATTAATTCTAAAAAGCAGTGATTTGACTGACAACTATGCCTCTTTGTTGAACTCAGCACGGTGTGCTTTTTAGTTCTCTTTCACGCTGCAATTCTGGCACGCAAAGGAGAGCCTTCCTGAAGCCCTGTCAAGTGGGCTGTTCGTCAGTTGCCCGAATCATACTGCATTAGTTTGTTTCATCTTTGGACTATTGCTATACAGAGTCCTCCTGTGTCTTATTAGCCTCAGAGTTTGATTGCCTTCTTCTTGAGAGAATGATTATGTGCTTTCTTTCCCTGAGACTTCTTTATATTGCTTGGGATCTGCTTCCATTTTTTCTTAAGACATTCTGCTTAGAGCTCATTGGTTGCCTGATCTCATTTGGAATGATTACTTTCCAGGTTTCTGCACAACTGCTGTACTGAGATTTGTTTTCATTGGACACTTGGGTTAATTCCAGTTTCCTGAGTGTCTTTCTGGTTTTTACTCTCATTTTGCTGGAGTATATTTTCAGAAAGAGTACACTGGGGTAAGCTTTCAGAGTCTCTTTGTATGTATGAAGGTATTATGACTTTTACCCTTTATTTGCTAGTTTGGCTAGCAGTAGAATTCTGGGTTCAAAATAATTTTTTTCTAATACCAGATGGTTCCTCCCTTAGGAGGAACATAAGGGAACCAAAGGATTCCTTAAAGGAATAAGAACAATAATAATAATAACAATAACAGCAATAAAGACACAGAAACCAAAAATGAGGAGACAAGGACAGACTGGGGACACCTGGTGGGGAGGGGAGGAGGAGGGTTGAGGGAAGGTGGGAGCACGAGGGACTGAGGTGATGGTGCATTGGTGAGATGGTGATGGGGAATGCATGGGGATTACAATTTATGGCAAGTATATGTAAATTTTAAAATATTTTAATAAAAATTTTTTTCTGTAGAACATGGGAGTCTTTGCTTTGTCTTAAAACATGTATTGTTGTTCATAAAACTGGAGTTATTGTGATGGACATCCCATTGTAGTAGGAATTTACCCTCCACTTCCCATCGGAGTCTCATCTCTTTCAGTAAGGATTCACTTCTATTTAGTTCTAGAAATATATTTCTAAAATTTCTTAAGCCTGTTTGAATCCATCTTTTCTTGACTTCTGTCACCTGGGTGATGAGTTTATTGCCTGCTCCATGAAAGAGTAATTTCTGATTTATCCTATCTTCTCTAAAATGTGGTTGACTTTGGGTGTTCTCTTGTTTTGGCATGTAAAAAAATCTGAGTTATCAATGCTGTTGGCAACTTTATAACTTTAGTTATTAGACTTAGGAATATTGTGTTTGCCAGTTGTAGGCCATCTGTTGCCTCACACCTTGGTGATGCTGTTTTTAAAAGAAATGCTTACTGATAATATAGACTGTCAAACTTATTTTTATGAATTGCTATGTAAGTTCCTCGTTTGAGGATTTTTGGAAAGATTGTAAATATTTTAAGACTAATTTGGGCCCTTCAGTTCATGGCTAGTCTTCTTGATAAAGAAAGGCATTTCCTCCAGTAACACCCACCGCCCTTTTGTGGAATTTAAATGCATGTTCTGATAAAGTGTCACCAAGTATTCATTTCCACTCATTCACTACAATGGCATCTAGCTGGATATTCTGTTCTGGCCAGTGTTGTCAAAAGCGTCACCAGAATGACTCCCTGCCCCACAATGTGAGTCATTCAGGGAATACGGTCTTTGACTGTGTCTGAGAAGCTCAGATTTCGGCCAGAGGTGAGGTCTCCTCTCCCACCTGTTGTGAAGAGGAGTGCAAGGAGGGGAGCCCCCTCTGCTGGAGGTGCATCCCTTCTCATTCTCTGACTGAGACATAACTCTTCTCATGTGCACTGAAGAAGGGCACGTCAGGTAGCTGAAGGACTTTCTCCCCAAACCCTCTGGAAACTTGGCTTCTATCAACTTTCTACTTTAAGACAAGCTTAATTATCCCTGGTAGCTAAACCAAGTATATCTCAAGGTGAGTGGAGCAACAGAAATCAACAGAATAAATAGCTTGACTTTTTCAGGGCCAAATTACCAAATATCTTGACTATTTTCAGTAGTTACAACTGGAAAAGCACTCCTAATATCTGATTTGTCTAATGAAAACAAATGTGTGATATCATTTTTTAAACTAATGTAAAATAAGTGAATATAGACTGCTTGGTGTTCATTAATCACACATTGGTTTTTGTGAGAATGCTGAGATGATGTCTTGGCCTATGATGCTTCCTCATTTAGTGTCCCTCAGGGGGTGGTAAGTGTGTTAAGTGTGGGAGGTGCTGGGCACTGTGTCCTGGTTACAGAGATTCACAGTGGAGTGGAGCTTCCTTACAGCCGCTGGCAGCGGAGTCCCAAATGCAATCGGCTGTCCCTGTCAGCTTGTGCTGTGGAAATTGTGTTCTTGTATCAGGGAGAAATTGCTTTTAGTGAGTATAGATTTTCTGCAGAGATGTTTGAATTGTTTAGATGTGGGGATATATTACCCTTTTTTCCCCCTTTCTGTCTATAATAGTTCAAGTAAGTCATTTACCTCAGACCCAGGGGAAGGTTCAGCATGTTTCAGGAAAATGAACCAGTGGGTCTTTTTCAGTCTTTATAACATTTCTCATGTTCCCTTGCCTTAGTTTTTCCAGATTCTCCTGGGTCTTATTTCTTTCCTGAATTTGCTCTCTGCCCACTTTCTTCTTTTTTTAAAAGTCAGGTTTATTGAGGATTGATAGCAGACAATAAAGTACCTTTCTAGAGCCCACATGGAATTCCCTCCTCACCCTTCATGTCCTGGAGCTGCAGGAGACCAGACCTCGTGCTCTAGTTGCCCCGCCCTCCTGCCGCCTGTCCCCAGCGCTCCCTGCACTCCAAGCTAGCCAGTTGTAGGCTAGTCCCAGAGTGTGCCAAGTCACCATTTCTTCGTGGCTTTCCTTGCGGCTTCTTACCAGCTCCACCTGACTGTGGCTTCTCTGATCCCCTCCCGTGTGTGAACAGCAGAGAGCGCTGAGAGCACAGCCCTCACACGGTTCCCTTCTGTCCCTGAGCCTTGCCTTGTTTTGGCTTGTGTGGGATCTTAAGTGCCAAACTGAATCAAATATTTCAACCGTAAAGTCAGATTAACTTGTGCACTTAGTGGATGTTTCTTCAGAAACTGATAGCTCTCTTTTAGGACCAAGAGCTGGAGCCGTGGCTGGAGAAAGCCTGGCAAGATTTCTCTAAACCCAGATTTGAAAACTGATTGCTTTCTCGGTCCACACCTGCACAAGCCATGCTAAAAGTGGCATTTACTGTCTGAATTTACACAACTGACCTTCATCTGTGTTGTTGGGTTTGCTCTCTCATTCTACCCTGTCCTGACTTCTAATGTTTGCTGGCTCTCCTTGCCCCTCCCCAGTTGCTTCCAAAGTGAGGTTTTTCAATTTTGACTTTGAACTCGCCTCTGTCCCTTCTTTTGTTGTCTCTGACCTCATGCCTTTAGAGGGTGACCAGTTGTCCATAGTCTGGTGGCCATGATGGTCTTCCGTTTTGGTCTCCTGCCCCCCCCCACCCCCCGCCTCAGCTGCTGGCTTAAAGTGCCTCTTGTCCATCGAAGATAGAACAAATGATTTAGTATTCAAAGCAGTTGATAGCAACGCCTCCAATAAATCTGCAACCTAAGTTGCAGTCATGGTGCATTGAAGCTCGGAAAACAGCTCCAGAAAAACCCCCTATATCACCTCCCAGCCACTGCTCCAACCCCCTTCTCTGAGGGATTCTGGAGCAGCTCCATTACAGCCCGTGAGCTCACGTGTCATCCACTCCTCCTCTACCCTTGTCCTTGCCCCTCAGTATTCTTCCTCCTCAGTAGCCCCCATACTTGCTGCAAGGCAGATTGGCTGGCCTAGGAATCTGAGGTACCTTTGTTTGAATTTGGGCTCTTTCTCACATTCACTTGGTGATTTGGGCATTTTGTAAAGCAGAGATGTTATTGTGGCCTCATTAGGTGATTGTAAAGATCAATATTTAGCAAAGACACCCCCACCCCCATCTCTTTATGCCCTTTCTCATGCAATTCTACCTGGACTCCTTTTCTCCTCTCATTCCTACCCTTGCTGTCCGGGCTACCCCCTCCAAAGAGGCACCTCTCTCCAGGTGGACTTTGCTCCACACCGAGGGCTGCAGCCCAAGCCGGCTACTACCAGGTGCCAACCTTCTCAAGGCTTTCTGTGTGCCCTGCTCTGCGTGTCAGCCTCCTTTTCTGAGTCCTTGTTGTGCTTTTCTTCAGTCTTCCTTGTCCCCTGTCCTCACTGTGTTTCTCTGTCACGCAGATCCTCTTGTGGGAAAGGTGAGGGTCTCCCTGGGGCTTCTTGTGGCTTGAGGCTCAGTGCCTTCCCCAACAGCCCTGCAGGCCTCTGTTTTTGCAATGCATCACCAGTGCCACAGGCCTTGTAGGAAATCAGCCACAATTGTGAGAGAACCTGGGGTTCCATATCTCAGCTGTTTTACAAAAGAACGTTCTAGTCAGGCTTCCCCGTAGCGCAAGGGGTTGAGCACCACACTATGGAGCTTCTGCAACCTCTGCAGCGCGAGTTCGATCCCAGCCAGGGAGGGGCCCACATGCGCAGCAGACCGCTCCTGCCTCCCCGCTGCTCCCCTCAGCAGTGTTTCAGTCAGTCTGCCTGTTCTGCTCCCCACTCTGTCTCTGGTGAGTCCTCTCAGGCCCCTGCACTGCTGGTCTGTACCCCAGCTCTAATATGCATAAATAAATAAATCTTTTTTTAAAAAAAAAGGTTAAGGGAGGGCCCGCCCCGGTGGCGCAGTGGGTTAAGCAGCGCACTATGAAGCAAACTGCAGCCACTGCAACACAAGTTCGATCCCTGCTGCCGGCCAGGGAGGAGCCCCAAATGGTGTGGCAGACCTCTCTTGCTGTGCCGGCTGCTCCCCTCAGCAGTGTGTGTCAGTTGATCTGCCTGTTCTGCTCCCTGCTCTGTCTCTGGTGATTCCGCTCACCCCCCACCCCCACATCTCTGGCCTGTACCCCAGCTCTTGATTTCATAAATAAATAAACCTTTAAAAAATGTTTTTCCATTTTATGGGATGGAGGAACTTATGTATCACAGAGGTCAGAGACTACTTGGCTATGACTGGAATGCAGTTTTAAAAGCATTAAGTGCTTTGTAGAAATGCATCGCTAGTGCTTTTGTGGGCACGTGTGAGCATGGGTGTGAACTGGCAGAGCGCCTGTTGTAAAAGGAGTGCAGGAGAGATTTGTGGAATAGGTGAAGCATCTTATGCCAACCTGAAACTCCGGGAGTTATTTGTGGGCACGGCTAGCTTTGTTGCTTTTGTACCGATTGTGTAGACGCTGTAGGCACCTCATCCAGGCAGAGGCAGGGCTTACTCTGCTGTTTCCGTTGCCTGGCAGGCTCAGAGCATTTCCCCTCGGGTCTAGCGTGGTGGTCCAGGGTTTCCTGCGGGCAGAGCAGCTCTGTCCCGGCGGTGCCCTGCGTGTTATGTGACCCGAGGGTGAGTCTCTGGGCCGTGGTGAGTGCAGTGTGGCTCAGCCCATTTCAGACGTTCTGGTTTTATAAGCCCAGATTCAACATACACCTACAAGAGCTGACTTACATTTTAACGTTACCATGCAAGCTAGGTTAAGTCAAACACTAGCAAGGGTGTACGATAATGGTGCTTCAATAACAATAAAAATGATTAAAATAAAAATAAAAGTAAAAACAACTTTGTTTCTGTATGAATTCAGGGAGAAAGTGCAGGCAACTCTTGGAGATATTGTGGTTTGGGTTCCTGGTCATCACTGTAAGGAAAAATCACAGTAAATCGAGCCATACATTTCTGTCTCCCAGTGCGTACAAAACTTAGGTCTATGCTGTACTATAGTCGACTAAATTTACAAATAGCAGTATATCTAAAAATAATATACATCCCTTAATTAAATGTGACTGAGAAACATGAAGTGAGCGTGTGCTGTTGGAAAATGGTGCTCCACGCAGCCTGGCCACAAACCTTCAATTTGTAAAACGTGCAGTATCTGCAAAGCGCAGTGAAACGAAGCATCGTGAACTGAGGTATGCCTGGAATTCTGGCGGACCTTCTGTTACACAAACGGAACTAAAAGTTTTCTACCTGTTCATCAGAAGAACAAGTGTCATCCTCTGCCTATCAAAAAAAAAAAAAAATCAGAAAACAAGAAAAATAAGACTGATTTGATCAGTTCTGAATTTCTATTGTAACAAGTCACCACAGGAAAACTGGCATAAATTAAAAGTTTAGAGAGGGTATATGCTGATATACATATCGATCTTCTGATCTTCTAGCAGAACTGGTACCCTGGTTTTAACAGACATTTTTGTCAAATTCTCTGATTGCAAAATAATAGTGGTCCTTGCAGGAGAGGATTTTAAAAAATCATTTTAAATATTCCTTTAAATGGAGCTACCATATGACCCAGCAATTCCTCTCCTAGGAATCTACCCAAAGAACACAAAACATTATTTCAAAAGGATTTTTAAAAATTTTTATGTATGAAAATGTATGAAACATACACTTCTATGTTTATTGCAGCACTACTTATAATAGGTAAGCTATGGAAACAACCCAAATGCCCTAAAATTGATGACTGGATCAAGAAGAGGTGGTATAAATACACAGTGGAAAACTATTCAGCAATCAAAAAAGATAAACTCATGCCATTTGCAGCAACATGGATGGAGCTGGAAGGGATCATGCTCAGAGAAATAAGCCAGAAGGAAAAAAGAAAAACATTGGATGGTTTCACTTATAGGAGGAATATGGGGGAACCAAATAAGGGATCAGGAAAAAAAAGCAATAAATAAAAAACCAAAATTAACAGGCAGCAATAAATAAGAGACATTCTACAAGGGATGGGAGGAGCACAAGGGACTACGGTAAGGTATGGGTGACTTTAAGGGGACTACACCTGAAAGGAGAAAGCGAATATTGTACAAAAATGAACAATGATGTAAAATGTATAAAGATAAATTATAAAAAAGAAAAACTTTTTTGATATTGTGAAAATCAGTGTTATAGATTGATTGATACCAATCAGATGTATAGATGTTTGACATTAATCTTTCCTGAAAAAAAATATGCCTTTTAAGAAACAGACAATGCAATGTACCTTTTTAATTTACATTATTTGGAATGTTCTTGAGGGCTTCTTTTTTTTTTTTTTAAAGATTTATTTATTTATGCATACAAGCACTGGGGGACAGGCCAGAGGTATGGGGGTGGTGAGAGAATCCACCAGACAGAGCAGGATGCAGAACAGGCAGATTGACAGAAACACACCGCTGAGGGGAGCAGCGGGCACAGCAGGAGAGGTCTGCTNNNCCATGTGGGTCACCTCCCTGGCCGGCAGCAGGGATCAAACTCGTGCTGCAGTGGCTGCGATTTGCTTCATAGTGCGCTGCTTAACCCACTGCGCCACCAGGGCGGGCCCTCTTGAGGGCTTCTTAAAGCATTTCTGAAGTAGAAAATGTCATAGATTTTAAACCACTTATAAATAAATACATTTTAGTCACTGCTACATTCGATGGGCTTTTTTTCATATCCACAAACTATTTTATTTTAGATTGCACATATAAATGACATCATAGGATATTTGCTTTGCTCTGTCTGATTTTTTTCAATGTAGTTGATTTTTAAACTGTGCATTTGTTATAAATTTTTAAAATTAAATTTATTTATTTCTAGATATTTGATATCAATTGTATTCCCCATGGAGATCCCATGACCATTTCCCAGTGCACCGGCACCCCAGTCCCTTGTGCTCTTTCTACCTTTATCTCGATCCGCCCCCCCCCAACCTCATGATGCCTTTGAATTGTCTTTGTCTTTTGGTTCTTTTGTATTTTTTTTTTGATCGTTGTTCTTTTCCTTGAGCCCTGTTTTTCGTTTGTTTGTTTCTTTATATTCCTCCTACTAGTGAAACCATCCGATTTTAAAGCAATAATAAAGAGGTATATCAAAATATTTACTCAGCAGGTCCATAGCTGTTTATTGTCGCGATTGCCAGAGTCCTCATTAGATCATGGAGTACTCTCTCTAGGCAGTAGTCTTTGCATTCCGGCCTCTTTTCCAGCCTGGTGCTTCATGACCAACAAAGCCAACGAGGGCCACTAGAGGTCATTCTTCTACCTCCATCAGGTGAGCTGCAATGGCTCCCGGATCTGCTGGTTTGTGCCGGGAGCTGTCTAAGTGTCCACTAGGCAGTACATGCGTGTGCGCATCAGCAAAGCCGCCAGGGATGACTGTGGACTCTCCTCCTTGGAAGGGCACTCGAGCCCAGTGAGCTCCTGGCTCAGGAGAGTCAGTTAGTGACACTCATTTATTCTGCCAGTGGCTATTTGTGGAAAGTCCTGAGCCAGGTGAGTGCTAAAGTGGGTAAGGCCGGGCTTCAACCATAGGTGAGCTGAGTCTTGCCTTGAATCAGTTTTCCACTCCTGGTGCTATTGTGCTGTTACTGCTGGTGGTCCCCTAGGTAGAAGGCATCACTTCAACCAACATCTGCTCTGCCCCAAGCTTCAGGCTGAGCACTGGGGATGCAGCACGGAATATGACACAGCCTTGATCTCCAGGAGTTTCCAAGCTGTCAGAGAGGACAAACATGTACACTGACAAGAGTCAGATCACATCTTCATCTGCTGTGCTGGCTTGGCTATGCAATAATATCGTGCAATAATATGCTAAGTTAAGCGGGGTGCATGTGGTGTTACACAGAACTGAGGAATATGTAACTTCCTCACTGGAAAGCAAAGGAAGGCTTCTTGGAGGAGGTGATATAGAGATGTCCTGAAGGCTGAAAAAGAAGAGTAGGCCAAGAAAGAAGGAAGTTTGTTCAAGAAAAAGGGAGAATATAAGCTAAACAAAGAGGAGAGGTGAAGCCACAATTTTGTACAGCAAGTGACAAAAGGTTACAACTTCTTACCAGAAAAATGGGGAGGCCAGGGGATGGCAAGTCAATTGAGTATGAAGTGCTTTTGTGGAGTGACCTATCAGATGAGGTTTGCAGGAGGCCATCCGGTAGGTAATGGCGAAGCCCAGCACAGGCAAGGATGTGCAAGAGACTCTGGTCAAATACCTCCTTTACCTCTGTGGGATCTGATCCTGAAGGGTGGGACCACAGACCCTGCCACACCCATTGTAAGGATTATTTTTAGGGGGCAGCTTGTGGAAAGAACATAAGTGTTGAATAGATCAACTTCAAGTCTTAGCAATAAAGCTCTGTGTCCTTGATGGATTACTGCATGTCTTGAACATCACTTTCTCATCACTGAATGGGCATAGTGCCACTTCTTTTTAGGATCGTTGGAAAGACTTAATCAATATATGTATATTAGATGCTGCTTATAGTAGATGCTGAATAAAACAGCATATGATGACCCTCATCTCTATTAGCAATAATTTCAAAAGAGTATAAAACTGGAAAAAGTGAGCTTGTTTGAGCTATGCAGTTGAATTGGTGAGATATTTGAAGTCGAAAATTTGAATTAGGGCAGGGGCTAGGGAGAAAAGACAAAGGTTTGGAGTCGAGATCTTTTTAAGAGGTGAAATCAGAGAGACTTTGGGATGGATAGGGATGAGCCAGGAGGACTCCATAGCACCTTTCAGGTTTCTGCTAGGAGTGATCAGGAGGTTGATGGGTCGCTATCTGAGGCAGACTGCAGGCAGATGAGCAGGTGTCAGGACAAAGATGGAAATAAGTTGGGGGATATGGAGAGCCAGCCCTATGTATGAACTAGAATCTTGCCTCCCTGGTGAGCAAGCTGTGCCTGTGCCCACTGGTACCTTGGGCCTCTGTTAGGTGCAATCTAACAGATTGGGCACCCTGGACTGGCAGGAGCATTAGTTATCTATCACTGCACAAATGTAGTGGCTTATAGAACATACATTTATTATCTCACAAATTATGTGTGTCGGTGTCTGGGCCCAGTGTAGTCTGCCCCAGATCTCAGGCTGTCCTCTGGGCTGTGTTCTCATCAGGAGACTCGACCATGGCAGAACCCGTGTCCAAGCTCCACCCCTCTGTTGGCAGAATTCATTTCCTTGTGGTCACAGAAGGGAAAGTTTTCACCTTCTTTTGTCTGTTAACTGAGGCTGCCCTATGTTCCTAGGGCCTCCCACAGCTCCCTGCTGTGTGGTGCTCTCCATAGGCAGTTTACAACGTGATGGTTAGCTCCTTTAATGCCAGCAGGTCATAAGGACACATGCTTCCCAATGCAATGTCCTTGCAACAGCGACATGCCCCCACATTGGCTATGTGCTGTCCACATCCAAGGGGAGGGGCCTATACAGAGGCAGATGTGAATGCCAGGAGGTGGGGATTATGGGGCCACCTTAGGCCCTGTCACCCTCTCAGTTCTTAGCAAGGTTGCGGTGGAGGCCAGAGCAGGCAAGGTCACAAGCTTGCCCATAGGTGGTGGCCTCTACGTGCCAAAGGCCTCTGAGCACTTGCTCCAGAGGCCACTGGGGCTACAGGCTCAAGCCCATAACCTGGACCCTGAGCCTCAGAGAAGGGCACAGATTTGCTGGAGTTCCCATATGACGGTCAAAATTGTAGCGGTAAAATCTATAAGCTACTCTTTAGATTCACTTCTTCCAATTAAGTAACTGCTTGGGATAATTGTTTAATGATTAAAATTGGCATTCTTTAGATACCCTGTCAGCTTTTACCATGTTCTAGGCCCTCTGCTTTGGAAACAGCACCCTACTGCCTTTTCCACACTGGTTTGAACACATGAGAGCTACAACTGTGAAAGCTACAACGTTGTAGCTCTCTGCTTTCTCCTTTCCTGCCCAGTTAAAATAACCATCATTCGCAGTTCTCTGAAGTCACAAAAAATGTTTTGACACACATAATTAACAATGGTTTGGTGTAGTGAATGCATTGCAGATGAGAACTTTTGTTTCTCTAAAGGGAAAAGTACCTTTATTTGCTGGGCTTCTGTTTCCTTACCTGGAAAACAAGGAAGGGGAGAGCGAGTCTGTTTGTAAGGCTCTGAGCTGCGGACTCCCACCTCCAGGACGGTGGTGAGGATCAAAGGCGCAGAGCCGGGCAGGCGCTGGCTGCCTACACAGGAGCCACGGGCCCCAGACTGCCACGAAGAGCTTCATTGTGAAGTCGCAGCTATTTCTTTTTTTTTTTTTTTTTGGAGATTTCTGTAATAGTTTTAATAAGACATAGTTCTTTACTCCTTACAGTAAGATATGGACTTTCTCAAAGATTCTGAAGTGGTTTTCGAAACAACTTTGTACAAACATTCTACTGTTGAATATAGAGAAAAGCTGATGAACGAAAATAGACTAATTTATAGTAATATATACTTATATACATAATATATAATTATAATCATAATCTTTATAATAATGAAATTTAATTATATCAAGGTTTTAAAAATTAGCTTTAGATTCTTTATACAGCATTGGTGGCAACTCTCAGATAACCACTGTGGTGTTTTACCATTTCCACATCTCTTGAGTCAAACAGAGTTTAAACTTACTTGCTGTCATCTAGACTTACTTGTTGTAAATGCTCCCGTTTACTTGTGAATGTTCAGAAACCTAGTCTAGACAGTGAGACTCAAACAATCGAGTAAACCCTAGAGCAGAAGTCTGGCTGGATCATTAAAAATGTTTCATAACAAATTTTGAGTCTTCACACACCTTTCTGCACTCTTGATGGGGCGAACGCTGGCACACCTTCCTGGGTCACATCTGCTACTTACTGCTGTTCAGGCCAAACTCCGGTGAGTATTTTGACTCAAGAGCCAGGAAGTCAGGAAGGACCAACTTGATGTCCAGTAGCACCTCATGAATGGAATGAGCCGGTCAAGGATGCCTCAGAAAATATTGCACAAAATACGGGTTCTAAGAAAAGCTAGTCAGCTTTTCAGCAAAGAAGGAGTCTGTGGCCACGCATGCTCATGGACCCTGTAAAAGTCTCACCTACTTTTGGAGGGTCAAAGTGCTCACTATACTTTTAATCCAGTATTTTCTCAATGTATTTGAACAGGAAAGGTTGTTTTTAAAAACTGAGAGAGGGCACTTGTTAACATCCCATAGAGCAGAACCATCTTTATATAAATACTGTCTGTATGCAAACAGAAACTCTTTTGAACAGTTACCTTACCTCTGGCAGACGCTGGAGCTAGAGTCTGCTGCCTAAATCCCGCGATCAGAGTCCTTTCAGATTACACTGATCTTTAAAAAGGTATATGCTGCCTTAATAAGCTTCTCATTTCTCACGTCTTCGCGGTCTGTTTAGAAAGCACCTAGCTTTCTCCTGTCAGTTCCTGGTTGTCATAAACTGAGCCAACGATCCCTACACTGGAAGCTGTTTTGGTGTCTTCTAACTTTTCTCTTGACCATCTGCAGGCAGAAATCCCAGAACTAATTCTTCTGGCCCCTCCCGTCTCACATCCACCCACCCAAGCCCCTGGCAGGGCACAGGTGCTTCCAAACACTGGCCTTGATTGCCTTGTACTTACGCCTCTTGCCATGGTTTATTTACTTAATTTTCTCTTGAAAGTAATTTTTATTGAAATAACATTGCATTATGATATAGACGTTTCAGGGTACATCATTACCAATCACGGTCTGTATATGCGACATTAAGTTACCACAAAAAGCCTTCACCATACAATTGACCCCTTTGACCCAATTTACCTTCCCGGCCCCCTTCCTTGCTGGTAACCACTAATTTGTTCTTAAAGTCTATGACTTATTTTTAAAAGTTATCTCAGAGAATTTGATCGAAAAGAATGTATGTTAAAAAGCATCAGATAGCATAATTTTGAAAAGTGACTTATCTTGCCTAGCTGATAGCTTACGTCCCCCAGTTTAGTTTATCAGCCTGTCTTCCGATAATAAGAAAACGATACTATGTGTTTGAAGACTGTTTTATCTTCTGAGAATACTTGCCCATTTGTTGGCTTATCGGGTCCTCCTAGCAACCCCACATGGTCAGCAGGGCCCGTCAGCTGTGTTTCTTGGTACATGGGCACATGGGCACAGTGACCCAGCAAGCCAGACAGATGGTGGTAGGGGCAGTGCTAATTCTGGGCAGGGACTCCAGAACCTCGAACACTCAGGTCAGCAGAAGGTGGATGACAAACCAGGACCAACATGCAGGTGAGGTCTGAGAGGACCTGCCTTCCTCCTGTCCTCAGATAAAGTGCAAAAGCGATTCTTTTATGACTACATCTGGGGGTCTTCATCCAGGATAAACGTTTCAGATGCTTCTCCTAATATAACCCCCCTCCTTTTTAGATTTATGGGCACACAGCCGAGACTGACATTTTAGTAAGTCTGAGCTGCTCCAAGGTCCCAGCTGTCCTTTTTTTGGTAAACAGTTAGCTCCACCTAGTGGCCATGGGAAGGTCCATTTGACCAAGAAAACACAGGTTTGGGGGGAGCCTCCTGGTCTTAGCCCCCTTGTGAGTGTGTGTGTGTGTGTGTTGGGGGTGGGGGTCCTCTGATAACAAACTGGAAGCTGATTCCGTGAGGAGAGCACTTGCCTGAATCACTCCCTTGAAAAAGGTCCAAACATAGTTGTTTCGTTTAATGACCTGCATTATTATAGGCTTTGGATTCTGCGTGTGTGCCAAGAGAAAGGTGAACAATACACAAACTCTGCAGGGAAATGTTCCTTTAGACGGCGGAGCAGACAACATAAGCTCCACTGTTTGTGAGGGCCAGTGGTTTCAGTCACATTTTTATGGCATTAATCAATTTGTATTGTAATTTATAGGAATACTGTTCCCACACTAAGTTTTGTTTATTGAGAAAGGATCTGGAAAGGAAAAGTTAGCCCCAACTCCTCACCAGAATCTCTGCAAACTCTTTCTTCACTCACAGTGGCAGCACGGCCAGATGAGAAAGAATGCATGCTTGGGAAGAGTAGGGCGCTCTGTTGCCTTCCCCCAAAGAGCACCCAGACCTTGAGTTTCACAAACATTCTGCCGTTGTCAATAGTAGCCGGGCTCTGGGAGCTGCTGCGGCGTGCCATTTTGGCTGTGATCAAATGAGATGGCCTTTACTTCAAGGACTGCTTCTCTTAGCCCAAACAAGCCGACCTCAGAGGTCTGAGGCCGTTGGCCGGGCAGGTGGACGTGGCTTGTGTTAGCGGGCTGTCTAAGGAGGTCCTGGCCATGACCTGCGAGCTGGACCCTGGGGTATATTCCATCGGGGTGGGTAGGAGGCTCTGGAAAGCTCTTTTGCATTATGTGCGTTTTGTTCTTGTGCAAAGTCGGAGTCACGTGCGTGTGACTTAGTGCTCTGAAGCTGGAGGCCAACACTGAGCATGGCCAGGGTTTGCCCTGGGAACCGGGCTTAGCGTCCAGAGGCTGTGCTCAGCCTGGCCTTTCGTTTAGGACTTAGCAGGCACAGGAAATCCACTTGCACAGAACTAAGTTGTGACCATATGCTGCTTTAAATTTCAAAGCAGACTTTTAATAGCAGTCTCTCCTTACTTAGCTAAAAGGAGCTGTGTGCTTCTTGCCTTATATTTCACACCTCTTCTCCTTGCTCCCAGACCACTCCTTCCACACCCCCCAAATCATCACTGGGTCTGAGCATCGAGAAGCATCTTTTGGTTTATCTCGTTTGTTAATGGGGGTGCTTATGTCAGCCGATTGCCTGCTTCGGCACCAGGCGCCTCTCTCCTCCTTTTGCCCCCCCCCCCCCCCCCCNGGCACCAGGCGCCTCTCTCCTCCTTTTGCCCCCCCCCCCCCCCAATCATCTCCAGTCTTCTTTCCCCACCTGTGTGCAATGGTTCCCTGGACTAGCTCCAAAGCACTTTCTTTCATCCCTTGATTGGGGTTTTATTTTTTAGAAGAAAGCCAAGCACATTTTTAACAGCCACAACCAGATGGAGTGAGCTCTTCTGAGGCAACGTAAAGGTAATAAAACAGAGCGAGCTGATGTGGCTGACCTAATGAGAGATCCGGGGCTTTGTGCCAGCTCACAGTAACCTTGGAGAGCACCTTTGTTGTGCAGGAGGCAAACAGCCCAGAGCAGCGTTTTCCCAGCTGTTGTAGGCCTTCAACGACTGACCAAAGTCTGAGCCTTTTCTTATCCCCAGGCCTTTTCCATCTCTGTCTCGAACATCCTCCCCGCTCACGCTTCACGGTGATTCCTTCCAGGGCTGTGCCCGCTTCCATAACACACGCAACCACACGCGCGCGCACATGCAAGCCGGACGGTGGAGCTTGTTTCTCCACCATTATGCCATTTCCTCTGAACCGTTATCCTTTCCTTCCTGTCCTCCAGCAGGGCTTCCGGAATATTCTCTCCCTCTCTCTCCTGCTAGCTGACAGCAGCCGCTACCTCTGCTAACCCCACAGGATCAGGACGGGACCTCTAGGGGGGACCTGGCAGGGCCCGAACTCCTCACCGGTGACCAGTCCCGAGCCACGCTGTCCTTCCTCGTCATCTCTCACTGTGTACTCCTGACGGCGCTCCCTGCCCCTTGGGCCCAGTAACCCCGTTTCACTCGTAGGTCACCTGTGCTGTCCTCTCACTGACTTCTCCCCGCTGTGCCCTTTGCTCTGCCGTGGCTATTTTTACACTGAGGCCGCGCTGAGTTCTCTAAAGCACAGATCTGACCATGTGACTTCTCTGGGTGACAATCTCCAGGAGTGTTGTGCCATCCCCGAGGGCACAGCCTACTGATGCTTGTGGTGACCGCATGGTCACCTGCCCTGGGTCGGGTTATGTGAGAGCTTGCCATTCTTGGGGTGCTCGATGTGGGCTATTCCTTCTGCCCCAACTACCGTAGGCTCCTCCCTGCCCCTCCACATCACTTTACCTCAAAGCGCCCCACCCTTTTTCTCTTTCCCCAGGCAGAACCAGACCAGTTTCCTCTGCTGGCACAGTACTAGGAAGTGCCCCCACATGGCCTTATCATCCCGTGAAAGTGGCCATCAGCCCTCAGGCCTATGCAGAGCTGCCTTGGTACTCAGTGAGCATCAGCAAACAGAAGTGAGACAGGACGAGGGCAGAGCGGACTATGGTAATGACAGCCGATGCTTAAGACTATTTACCTGAAGGATATGGAAACAGTCACTTGAAAAGATATAGGATCGCCTATGTTCATTGCAGTGCTATTCGCAATAGTTAAGACATGGAAACAACCCAAGTTCCCCATGGTAGATGGATAAAGAAGATGTGGTATATAGACACAGTGGAATACTACTCGGTAATAAAGAAGGTGAAGTCTTTCTATTTGTGACAAAATGGATAGACCTTGAAGGAATCATGCTAAGTGAATAAGTCAGAAGGAGAAAAACATACAATATGCATGAACAAAACAAAAGCTCTTGGGTTCTGACAACAGAATGGTTACCAGAGGGGAAGGTGAGGTGGAGCAGTATGGGTGGCCCCTGATGGTGGTGGTCGTGTTTGGACATTGGGTAGTGGACATGGCATGGTCTATAGTTTCTCTACACTTAAGACCTATACAGTGTTGTAAGCGAATGTTACATCAATAAAAAAAGACTTTTCCAATTAAAAAAAAATTCAGTGCAAGAGGTAGTGATTGGTCAAACTTGGGGGTCAACTGCAGGGGGTCTTGGGGATATCCCAGGGTCACTTAAAGATCCCAGGAGCTGAGAAGGAGGTTTATGACCAGTGGGGAGTCAGGTGGGAGAGGCAGAGCGTCTCCAGCTACATGGCCTTCCTCCTCTGCCATTTCTCCCAACTCTTGCCCAGTAACCTGGGTCTGAAAAGCGTGGGCTCTATGCCAAGCCCCAACCTTGGCACATACTCTCCACTCTGCCCTGGAGGAACTTATTATTATTGTGCTTAAAATTAGGCTGAGAAATCAGTGCCGGGATGGGAAGCTTTGTTTTCAAATAGAATGGGAGGGGTGTGTGGAAACAGAATTGGCAAAACAAAGGCCGATTGAATTTTTGTTGATCACAGACCTGGAGAGATGGGAAACTGGCAGATATGTGGGGTACAGGGGGGATGGGAACTGGTTTCTTAACGTGAGAGAGATGGCTGTCTTTTGGGAGCCCATTCAAATGAGAGCTGGGCCGTGCGGACCTCTCCAGCCACGAACCCAGCTGCCTGGGAGAGGTGGCTCCTCTCTCCCTCCCTCTCTCCCTCTCTCTGTTATGGACTTGTGCTTCCTGATCCATTTGAGGCCCAAGTTCCTCAAATTCCACAGCAGGTGGGGAATTGCCCCAGTGCAGGCAAGGGAGCGGACTGGAGTTTGTAGAAACTGCAGAGCAGGCAGATCAGACTGGCTGGGAAAATGGCTTGGAATTGGTGGGGTTGTCTGAAGACGTCACCATGGTGTTTGCCCTCATGGAGTGAAGGCCAGGGGCATTACATGCATGGTCATCTCATTGGGGCCTCCTCCACTCCTCCAGGGGGGTCCTGATTACTGTTTCCATCTACTGATGAGGAAACTGAGCCCTGGGAAAGTTGAGTAAGTCTCCCCATCAGAAACAGTGAATGGTGGGGCCAGGCTCAGGGCCGGTGGCTGCCTGCCCAGAGGGACCCACCCCCTCCTGCGTGCCATCTCCTGGGGCGGGGGTCTGGCCGGCATGGTGTCTGGCTTCCACCGGGTGCTGGGTCAGTGTTCCCCAGCTTTGACAAAGCCAGCGGGGCCAGAGCCCGTCCTACAGTGTCGATTGCTCACAACGAGGAAGAGACACTTAGGTGTCTCGAGGGACGTGACTGCTTCTGCGCAGGTCCATGGAGTTCAAAGCCATCAGGATTTTAGCAGCTTCCTGCACACCTCCGGCCTGCCGTTTACAGCCTCATTAGATCCCTGGGCCTGCCAAAACTCAGACTGCCTGACTCTGAGGCTCTGCCCCAGCCCCCTCCTTCTGCTTTTGGGAGCCTATGCTTGGGCTTAGGAGTGGTGGCTGGTGGGTGTTTGGGATTGAACAGTGTCAGAGGTGGCTGGCACGTAGCAGCGAGGGGAGCTGTGGTAGTGTCTCTTGGATCCCCTATTCTGTCTCCCAGGGAGATTATGTCTGTTCCGAGAGGGGTCTGCTAGAGCCCCTCATGCCTTGACCCTGGCTGGGTGGTAGTAGTTAACTCCAGGTAACAAAGGAGAAGGGTTAGGCTTTGGGGCAAATCGGGAATGAATGAGCTTCTGTTCTCTAACCTGACCACATATGTTAGAGGCAAATAGACACCTCGCTTTCCTGTAAACACACCTTGTGCAGGTAGATGCTTGTCTGCTCACCTCTCTTGCATGGGAGAGATGCCCTTCTCATGCCCTGGCATCACTGGATCTTTGCTGCTCAAAGGACACTGAAACCTTGAACTAGCTCCCGGTGTTCCTTCCAGCTGGGATGAAATGAACCATCAGCAGGACCTGATCCTTTACCAGAGGCTGGCACGGCCCCTGGGAAGGCAGGTCACCATTGAGCAACACCCAGACACAGTCTAGCATTCATTTCCAGATGCCTCTGGGCCTCAATTGTTTTCTTCCTCTCTCCTCTCCCCTCTCTCCCCATAGTTAGAGATTTTGCAAGATCCGTGAAACACATGTACTGGATCCATCTCTCCCAGGCCATTTAGATCTATCAGTCCAGTGTTTCTTTTGCTCTCTTTAACGCAGCTGGTTTTCAACAGCTATGTATGACAATGCTGCTGATTACAGGAGCCGGTTATTTACAGCACTCACACGGCTGCCCTTGTGTGCCAGCAAGCACCTTTGTTTTCCCAGAGTGGGAAATGAAGGAGCCACGTAACCTTCTTTGAACCATCCTGAGAAGCTTTATTTCCTGCTGGAGGAAAACTTCCTTATTTGTGATACAGCGTAGGTTCCCAGTGTAAAAGCCAATTTCCAGAACAAGATTCAAAAAGAAATATCTATCTCTTCCTTATATGTGCATCCTTCCTTTAGCTGTTTTAGCTTCTGTGGAATAGTAGGAAGGCTAGTAGGGGGTGGGGGGAGGGCTAGGGGCATGAAGTGGAGGTGACACCAAGCAAAACCCTAGTCTTGGAGAAAAACCTGAGATGCCGCTGTGATTCCTTTGCAAGACATTTGGCTGCAAATAGCATTTTTAGTGCTGATCAACAGCTTGTCAGAGCCAGGCCCATCCTGTGGCAGCCATGCATGGAAAAGGCTCTGTGTCACATATTAGAAGTAGAGACAGGCCAGGGAGAATGATATACTCAATATCTTCAGAGTTTTGGCAAAGATTTGCATGAGGGACAGTTCATTTCCCATCAGCTACATCGTGAATCCTGAGCTCAGGAATCTTCTCTTCCTTATTTGAGCCCTTCCCTGGTGGCAAAAATGACCATTTCCATTAAAGCTTGTTTCCTTTTCTCCTGGGCACCCACCCAGACGGATGACTTTTTCTAGCCTCCCATTGGGTGTGTCTACATGATTGGGCCTTACCAATGAGATGTGGGTGGGAGTGTTGGATGCTACTTCCAGGCCTGCCTATAAAGCTTCCCACACAAATCCCCGTATGCTTGTCTCTCTCCAGGGGATGGTGCAGATACCAGAGGGTGGAGCCTGCGTCCCTGGCACTGGACTTGGAATGAGTGAGAAATAAACTTTCACCAAATTAAGCCCCTGAGGTTTGGGGGTTTGCTTGTTATAGCAGCTGAGCAACAGGCTAGCTCACCCTAGCTAGTTCAGACTGACCTGACCGCCCACCATACTCCTGGACTTGCCTTGCAGACACCCTTAGTTCTTGCTTCCTGTGGGGCTTAGTATCATGTAGATGACAGCTCCTTTACCTTAGTATTGCTGCATTTTTAGTTCCCCTTCTTGCCCCTTCTCTTCTACCTTAGTCTTCCTTCTAAATCTAAACTCACTTGCAGGCCGCTCAATCTTGATCCCACCGGCCCTGCTACTTCCTCATCAGCATTACACTGTATTTTCTCTCTTACAACTTTAATTTTTATCGTTTACTGGTGTCTTTCCTTGTCTGTGACTATGTCTCTCTCTCTCTTTTTAAAGATTTGTTTATTTATGCATACAGGAACTGAGGTACAGGCCAGAGGTGGGGGGTGGTGAGAGCATTCACCAGAGACAGAGTGGGGAGCAGAACAGGCAGATGGACTGAAACATACTGCTGAGGGGAGCAGCGGGTGAGGCAGGAGAGGTCTGCTGCGCCATGTGGGTCCCCTCCCTGGCTGGGGATCGAACTCGTGCTGCAGTGGCTGCTGATGTGTCACAGCTTGACCCCTTGCGCCACCAGGGAGGCCTCTGACTACGGCTCTTAAGAAAAAAAGTCTCCTCCTCCCCGTCTTCCTCCTCCTCCTAATGCTGCCATGGCACTCGGACCTCTGCCCCACAGCCATGGGCTAGGGGCCCACTCCGAGGCCCCTGGGCTGCTGCCCTTGAGCTGTCTTCTCAGTTCCCAGGCCTTATCCTTCTGTTGTACCTTGTACCAGGTCTCTTGTGAGGCCTTTGTCCCTGTTGTCCTGGTTCAGTGATGGCTTCTTCCTCTCTTTGCCGCTGGTCTCTCTGCAGGAATGGAAGGAGAAAATTCCAGGTTCTGGCCTGGGTCTGGGTCTCTTCTCCTTCTCTATGGTCTCTCCCTTCCTAATCTGTGCTATTGACCCCTTAACCTCAGCTGCCAGCTTCATGAATGAAGATGCCCCAGTCCTTCCTTAGGATACCACAACCCCCTCCACCCCATCCAGGTCTCTCCCAGAACCTTGACTTGAACACACAATGGGTAGATTTGGGGCTGATTACATTTTAGGTGTTGTGGCTTCCGGGCCGTACCCCACACACCTCCTGCTTCTCCCTTGTCAAACTCCAACTCTGTTCGTTATATCTCTGTCCCTTAGCCTGATATTTTCGGGGGTGCCAGGCCTGACAGGTCTAAGTGAGCCGTCTGCCCAGCCCTGTTAGTTGTGAGCACACCCCTCCTCATGTTTATGGAGCCTCGCCCATGGTTTCAGCCCTTGTTGTCTTTGCCTAATTAAGATTTACACAGTGGCCCACCCACTGCCTCCCTGCTCCTCGCCTCCCTCCCATCGTCCACCCCATCTCTTTCCTGCTATCTCTGCAGCTGGAGCCAACCGACTGAGCCAGTGAGCCGCGCAGGCACGTGGCGCTCCTACGGCAGAGCTCAGAGTGGAAAGAGCGTGGGCTGTGGCCCTGGGCATGGATCCCCATCCTGGCCCTGCCACCGAGGAGCTGTTGACTTTGGCAGTTACTTAATCTTTCTGAGGCTCATTTTTTTTTTTGCATGTAAAATGGTGCTAACACCTACTGTAACAGGGTTGTTGTGGAAATTAAGTAAGGGAGGTACATGAAGACCCTCGGGTGCTCAGGTCTCTGATGGCCCCTCTCTTCTTCAAAGCTCCTGGGAGCAGCCTAGGGAACGTCCGCAGCGTGTCTGCTGAGCCCGCAGCTCGTGGCCAACAGGAATGCAGGAAACGACCACAGCTCTCTCAGTGTTTGAGGGGCTTGATCTGCTGCTCATCCGAGGAAGAATCACAGGGAGGAAACCATCCTTCGAGCTCTTTTATTTCCAGAACATTTACAGTCAACTCTTCCTCCAGACTTCAAGTCTTAGTCCCTGGGAGAAAACGAGGCCACTGGAAACGCATTTCGTGCGCTGCCGGAGGCCGGCCGGAGTCTGGGTGAGCGAGACACGTCTCTCCAGGAAGGCTGTCAGCACCGGGGTACTTCCGGCGACGCCAGAGATGCTGCTGCTGTCCACAGGATAGGTGGCTGCCCGGAGCCCCGTCCAGACCCAGGCCGTGAGGTGGCGAGTCCAGAGAACATAGAGATCTTCCGCAAGGAAACAGAATGACACCAGCTGGGCCTCAAAGGAAACCCTGGCGTGTCTCCTGGCACCAGCAGGCCAGGGCCTACGGCTTAGGAGGTCAGTGGCCATGACCATATGAGAAATGCCTAAGCGTCCCCTGGAGAAGAAACCAGTGTGAGCAGAGACTCCTGTAGCCGTCTGGGGACGGGCAGGCTTCCTCTGCGCAGGGCAGCGCTGGCCTCCAGCTGAGCTTTGGGCCGGGGACACCAACATTGCAGCGCTGCCCTGGGGACTGCCACTCAAGGGCTGGGCAGGAAGACCACCGGCTCCTGAGGCTCCCACCTCGTCCCCGAAGCTCATGCCACCATGCCCCCCGCCTCACCGCAGCCTCGTGCAGGCAGGAAGGCGAGCGCACCCCTCCGTGCAGATGAGCAAGCTGAGCCCAGGCGGGGCCCACAGGTGGCCAGGCTCCCTCGGCCAAATGCCCCGTCCTCCCCATCTTTCCAAGGGTGGGTGAGGCTCAATGGTTTCATTGATATTAATTGGTGACATCAGGCTGGGAGGATACAGGCCCGCCAGCAATCTCCGCCTTGTTCTTCCCACCTTTGAATTCCTGTGAAAAACTTAAAGTCCCCAAAACTAAAGCTCTTGGATAGTGGCGTGGCTGTTGCTAAGGCAGCATTCGCTCCACCGGGTTTCTATCTTTCTCTCACACCAAGCACGTTGGTTTTACACCTAACCTAGACCCTGGGTTATGCAGACTTGTCCCCAACTCAGCAACTGTTACGAGGAGTCGATGCCCGAGCAGCCTGATGATTGAGGAGAAGCTAAAGCGAAGGGTTCCTGCAAAATGAAAGTACAGAGGCGGCACAGGCACTTGCTTTCAAAAGGGAGGGGTCCAGGCCAGCGGCGGTGGAGGCGAAGTCACTGGGCAGGAATGAGGGTTCACGGCTGTCTACACCTACTATAATAGCTGGCTTCAAAAAAAGGGTGAGTTAGCTAGGTCCATGCCCCATCATTGTCAACCATCACTTCTGCTGAGGGAAGGCTGCGGCCACGGAGACAGGCTGGCGCTTGTGGGAGAGAACACTTTCACCTTGTTGTACCCCAGGCTGGAGCCTCTGAAAGTTTCAGAAGCTGCACAGAGGGGAAATTATACCTTAATGCTTTTTTTACATGAGCTCTTTTGAAAAACATTTTACAAACAGGCATATTAGAGAAGTAGGTGTGGCCACTGTTACATCAAGGACAAGTCTGAACACAGACCTCGGTCATGGTTTTGGGTCTTGCTTTTCATTTTTTTATGAAGACGAGGTGAAGCAAGGGACTCATGTGAAATTAGCTGGAAATGACTTTGCTCGGGTTGGTGTTGTCATGGGAACTCCTTACGGCCCTTTCCCCCTTTGGATTCCTGGGGGACGCAACCACGGGGCTGCCTGAGGCAGGTGAGGCTGCGGGGGACCCTGCGTGTAATGGGGGATTCCCATGAGAGAACCTCCTGAGGCCGAGTGCGCCTGACCCTCTGTCCCAGGAACTTCTGGGCTTTGGGTCTGTAGCCAGCACTCAGCTGCCCTCGGAGCTTCATTTGCTCGGAAGAAGGGGAGGCATGCAGGTGGGAGCTAGTGGGAGAGGAGCTCAGCCAGGACAAGGAGTGCAGCTGCGCAGCAAACAGGGTCCACAACGTGCCCGTCACCAGGACCCGGGCAGGGCACAGGCTGAGGATTCCACTCCAGGGACCCCAGGAAGGATGGGGCAAGACCTGGGCTCTGCAGACGACTCTCCGGACCCCTGTCAGTTCTGGCACTAAGTGCACGGAGTCTGCCCCACCCCAAAATGGAGACTCTCATGCTGTCCCCCGCAGGTAGTTACAAGGGCCCGAAGTGTCACCTTGCGGGAAGCCCTCAGCAAGGTCCCAGGCACGGAACAATGAAGGTTTGCTCTGCTCTCGTGATGGCAGCTAGGTCCTCCCTGCAAAGAGCCTGCAGGCCGGGGGAAGCTGGCAATGCAGACAAGTACAGAGGAGCAGGTGGAGAAAGGAGGGAGCGTCTTTGCTGAGCACTTGACATTGAGTCTGAACTTGAAACTGAGTAGAAATTTATCAAGAGAGGAAGCATGTGCCAGGTAGAGGGAATAACAAGTGTGAGGGTCTGAGAGGGGGTGGTGTGTTTTGGGAACAGTGGGCCTTTTGGTGGGACTGGATGGGAGGTGATGTGGGTGACTCTGTAAAGGGGTGAGGCTATTTGGCAGGCAATTAGTCTTAAAAACTGTGGGAGTGGAGGAGACTTAAAAACCTAGAGAATAAATGAACTATGAAATCTATTAACAGTAATGGTATTCTTGATTGAGATTTTTTAAAAAGGTTAATTTTATTTATATATGCATATGCAAACTGGGGTAGAGGCCAGAGGAGAGCGTGAGAGGATTCACCAGAGACAGAGTGGGGAGCAGAATAGGCGGATCTACTAAAATACACTGCTGAGGGGAGTGGCAGGTGAGACAGGAGAGGTCTGCTGTGCTATGTGTCAGCGCCCTGCCTGGGGATTGAACTCGTGCTGCGGTGGCTGCCGATAGCTTCATAGTGCTGCAACCTTACCTCTTGTGCCGCCAAGGAGGCCCCTTGATTGAACTTTTAATACCTAACCAATATGTGCAAAACTCAGAAAATATCCTTCTTTGAGGACAAGAACTCCTGGGTGGATGGAGAGACTTTGTTTTGTTTCGGTGGTAGTTACAAAAAATTTCAAACATGTAGAAGAGTATGAATGTGTCGCCATCTCAGACATGGATTTTCAGGCTGGAACAGCATGCTTACACGTGTGTTTTAGTAAGCTGCCTGATGCTACCTTGGATTCCTATGCTAGGAACTGGGCTGGGGATGAGGAGAGATGGCGGACTTATAGCTTTGTTTGGGCATGTGATGGTGATCACCCAAACCAAGGCAGTGCAGAGAGAAGATAGCAGAGAGTTGAGAGAGATTATTTTTCCTTTTCTCAATATATACGTCATAAAATTTTTTATTGAAATAAGATTGCATTATAACATTAGGTAAACTTCAGCTGCTTCATTAGAAATCAACTTATGTTCTATCACGTAAGTTCACTACTAAAAGTCCAATTCTATCCTTCACCTTGGCCCTTTTGACACAATTTCTCCACTTCCTCTTCCTCCATCCTTTCTGGTAACTTCTAATTTGGGCTACTAAAAGTTTTATTTTTGCTTGTTTTGTTTAACTCATTTGTTTGTTTTGTTCCTTTATATGCCACCTATCCATGAGACTGTATAGTGTTGGCCTTTGTCTGACATTTCACTAAGCTTAGCACCCTCTAAGTTCAACCATGTTGTTTCACCTTTTTAAAACTTCTGAGTAATATTCCGTTATGTACGTACACCATATATACCTTATCCGTTCACCTGCCACTGGGCACTTAGGTTGTTTCTCAGGGAAATTCTGAAATAGAACCAATAGGATTTGGTGGCCAAAAGACTATGACAGGGGAGAGAGAGAGGAAGGAGTTTCAGGTGATTCCATCCACTACAGGTGAATACAGGGAAAGGGAAGAGCTTGGGACAGGGCAGAATTCCAACCACAGTCCTTTAAAACCTTTGGGAGAGCTCCGGTCCCTTGATTGACTCTCATGACTGCACTAAGTTTGTTTTACCCCAGGCTCTTTGCACATGCCACCTTCAATCTCTGGCTTGCTTTTGTTCTCACACATCGCACTCACAATTCCTCTTAGCCTTTCAGTCTTGGTTCAGGTAGTATCTCTATGGGGAGATTTATTTTTTTATTTATAATTTTTCCCCTTTATTTATATATATACTTGACATCAATTGTGGTCCCCATTTCCCACCACCATGTCACCAGTGCACCATCACCTCAGTCCCTTGCGCTCTTTCTGCCCTCATCCCATTCCCAGCCCCCCTACAAGAAGTATTTCTGATTTATCCTTGTCTTTTTGTTGTGTTGTGTTTTTGTTTTTGTTTTTCATTGCTGTTATTCTTTTCCTTGGCTCCTTATTTGGTTCCCTTATATTCCTCCTAGGAGTGAAACCATCCGGCATTTTTCATTTGCCTTCTGACATTTCGCTGAGCATAATCCCTTCTAGCTCCATCCATGTTTCTACGAATGACTGGGAGAGTCATTTATGCTTGCTGTATCTCTCTAATGGTTCCCTTATTAACTGATCGCAACATGCCACACTTCTGCTTATTTGATTATTTCCATGTTTGTTTTCTGTTTGCCTCAGCAGAATGTAAGCACCATCTAGAACCATACTGAGAACTAAAGAAATGAAAGCACAAGGCTGAATGAGTAACCTGGATGTTAATGTTAGTCTGAAATCCTAGGCAGAAGGGACCCAAAGTGATCATCTGGTTCTTCCTTCTACCTTGAGGTAAGACCCCACCTCTCAGAGGGGTTCTGGCGAGGGAAGGTGTCTGAACAAAGGAAAGGCATGACGGAAGGGCCTGATGCCAGGCAGCCCAATAGGCTGGGGAGAGACCAGTCAGCACAGGAAACCAGGTCCGCCCAGGACCCTATTGTTCAGTCGCCCCTCCCCCATGCATTACTTTTGAAAAGAATCAGCTCTTCTGACAATGAATCGTGTCTACAGAAACGTTTCTGACAGCTAACATAGAGCCGTAGACGCTAAGATCATGGTTTATGACTACAGTCAAGTAAACTAATATATTTCTGTGCCCATCATTCCACACGTGTGTGTGTGTTGAATGTGCTGAGAAATTCCTGGGAGCTAAATAAATCTGAGTGATGTAGGGGTCCTGAGGGGTTCCATCTGGAGCTTCAGTGGAGCTCAAGAGGGCTGGGGCGCCATGGAACATGCCAGATGCTGGCAGAGTCAGAGGAGGCCGTCGCCCTCACCATTGCCCTCTGAGAGTGACTTCAATGGCACGGCACCTGGCCCAGGCTGCGCTGGGGACACGGCGCACGCTGTCTGATCTGAGTGTGACATCATTTTAGAAATGCTTCCAGGAGGTGCCTTGTCTGTGCAGGAGCTTTCCACAGCTCCCAGCTCACCAGAATATTTAGCTACTGATCTTTTCCACAGCTTTGGAGGCCATCTCCCCTCCCCAGGTCTCAGGCTTACGTCCCACGAGGGACCCTCACACTTGGCCTCTCTTGGCATGGTGCTACCACACCTTGCTCTTGATTCACTCTGCCTGGAATGTCTTCTCTCTCTGACACTTTCAAATCCAAGCCTTCCTCAAGGCCTGACGCATGTCCACCTCTTCCACGAAGCCTGCCCTAATTGCCCTGCTTTATAGGCCTCCACCTCCTCCGAACGCCCAGGCTGCCTTTAGCCCAACACCGTGCTCTGTCTCACCTCGTCTGTTATTGTTCCTCTGGTATTTGTTTCGTGATCCCAACATTAAGCTCTTTGAATGAAGGTGTTGTTTTGGCCACATCATCTGGGTTCTCAGCTCAAGTGTATACCCTTCAAAATGCAAGTGGGCTGACTGATTGATAGAGTGCTATTATATACACTCCTAAAAAAGAAGTCAATCTGATTTCAGAGGTGGCCAGAACAAAAAAAAGTTCCTTAGGAAAGTCTAGGGAGCAGAGCCGTCTGCAAGCCCATGTGACGTTGGCCCTCTGAGTGCTGCGTGTTTCCTGTCTCTCTCTGTGAATCTGAGAGGGTTCCCGGCGCTTTTCTCCCTAGAGGATGTGGTGGAGAACGAGGCGCTCAAGCTGAAGACGTGAGCAACTCTGTTGGGAGTTATGATTCTTATCAGGCTTTCCGTGATTAGAGGGGAGAGACCTCCCAGGCAGGCCCTCCCACTGCCTTGAATGAATACATGCCTATGTATGCCTGTGACACTTGTGCGGACGTATACCCACGCTGAGCGGCTGTTTCCTCCGAGGCCGAGCAGTCCCATCCACTGCGTCTTGCTCTGTTGAATGGGTAATCCTGGCAGCTGCCAGACTTGTTGCTATTTGCAACTCTACCAGTCGGTTAGCTCCAGGTGGATTGCCCAGACTGGGCCACCCTGTTACTGCTGGCTTTGGGCCATTGGGATCTCTCAGCTACTGTGACTCCCCGGATATTGATATTTGCCTGAAATCCCAGGGCAAGAAGGGACCCAAAGAGGTCGCCTGGTTCTCCCTCCTAGCTTGAGTGAGACCGCACCTAAGCAGATCAGACAGCAAAGGGCTCAGGACTGTTGGTGAAACCTGCAGTGAAGTCTCCCCCGGGGAGCTCGTTCTGGTGTTTCACAAGCCCTTCCATCTGCAGCACCTGATGCTTCTTGCTTCTAGTCCTGCTTCTACTCATCCCCAGAGGGAGTTTGGAGGCTGACTTCTTGAACAGCTGTTGGTGTGTTTGAAATCCCGAGTCTGCCATTTTGGCTGCATGGGCAGAGAGCGCCTGCAGCTCAGAGTATGGATGGGGTATGGGTGGGTTTGCTCCCTGTCTGCGAGCTGGCAGTCCCAGCTCCTCATGCCCCACCCTTGCCGGTCCAGCACAATGAAGCTTCAGCAGGAAAGAAATAAGGACGAACCACGAGAACTGCATCAGCCAGAAATTGCATCTGTTCATTCACTCATTCAGCAAATTCTTGTTGAGCCCACACTACGTGCTCAGCAGCGAGCAGGGGAGAAATTAGAACCAGAGCCCTCAGATTCCTTTGCTGAGAGCGGAACCAGCCGGAGGCCTGCGAGTTCTGTGTCCCAGGCGGCTGTGCTCTGAGCATATCTGCTGGCCTCACGTGCACGGTCGTGGCTCTCCAGGATGACTTAGTGGACTGTTGAGAACGACTGCTCTTTCTTTCGGTGGTCTTTGTTCCCCTGTGCTGCTCACCCAAGGGCTTCTCACCCGCCACAGCTTCACGTGACGTGGACTCTAAGAAAACAATGACTTTGAGTCTCAGAGCACACCCACCGTCACCAGTGCCCCCGAGTGGGCTGGTGTGGGCCCTCTGGGGACCACCTGCTGCTCCAGACCCTTCAACCACACCATCAGGTCTGTTATGAACCGAGCTGTGTCCCCTACATGCCTATGTTGACGTCTCATCACCCAGGACTTCCAAGTGTCACTCTATATTTTGGAGGTAGGGTCTTTAGAGAGGCAGTTAGGTCAAATGAGGTCACCAAGTGAGCACTAATGCAACATGATGGGGTCCCTATGAGAAGAGGCGACGAGGACACTGACACGGATGGGAGACCATGTGAAGACTGGGAGAGACGGCCATTCGCAGGCCGAGGAGGGAGGCCTCGCAAAGAACCAACCAGCCAACACCTTGATCTTGGACTTCCAGCCTCCAGAATGGTGAGAAAATTCATTTCTGTTGTTGAAGTCAGCTGGTTGATGGCTCTTCATTATGGGCACCCCAGCTAGCAAAGACACCTCTTCCCACCTTGTAGATGAGGCCTGTAATTCCATCACACTCCACACAGGGAACCCTGGCTCAGCTTCTGAACTCCCCTCAGCCACTATTTCCTCACCTGCAAAATGGGCATAATGATAGATTTGTGGTAAGGATCAATGAACTATGACACAATGAGTGTGTGTCCCCACACATGCCTCAGCCTGATCTAAGGAGCCTAGGTGTGGAGGCTGGCTCTGACTTCAGCACATGGTTGGCAGTTGATGGTGATGACTGATTTGGCCAAAATAAGCCTCCCCCTCCCCAAACAGAAAGCGTTTATATTCCAGGTAGCCCCTGCAGTGGACAGGGCTCCAGCTCGCTGGCTGGCAGTGGGACTCACTTGGGAACTTGACGGACACAATTTTGCATTGGCTTTTCCCATAGGCGTGGATGGAGCCTGCACAGGGAAGGTGTGGGTTGCAAGCTGCTGCTCTGTGGGTGGGGAGGCTAAATCGCAAGGCTGCTTGTGACCTGCCCAGGGAAATACAGAGCTTGAGTGTTGGCACTGTGACTTTATGTCAAAGTCCTTTGTGTTAGACCTGCTGGGGATGGCGGGAAGTACTGTCTTCTGGCCTGAACGTGGTGAGGGATGCAAGAGGGTCAGCATCCAAATCCTCCAGGTCAGGGGGCTAAGCCATAGGGTGAGGGGGCGTGCACTTGTTGAAGCCGTTGGTGCAGAGGGTCAGCCAAGTGCATGGTCCTTAATCAGCAGGTGGCTTAGCTCTACTCAGCTATGGGCTACCCAGAGGATGTCGATGGGTATGGGATGTAGGGCATGTGCAGATACCTTCCTGAGCTGGGTTTTCTTAAAAATTTCTCTCCCAGAGTGAAAGTACACTTTGAGCCATCTTGACCTTTCCCCACCCTTTGACCTTCTGGAGGGCCATAAAATCCTAAATGTCATCTTGTGAGAAGCTGTGTCTGGGACAGGCTCCTGGGGTGGGGTTGACAAGGGCTGATCACTCTGGAACCCTTCTTTGGGTTGGTCTGGGGACTGCTCTGCACCCCTTAATTATATTTTAGTATCTATCTATACACTTTTACATCACAATTACTAAAACATCCTTAATTGGGTTATACACACACACATACACACACACCCAGCTTAACAATGATAGAAAACGCCAAATTCCAGTTGACAAGAAGCCAGCGGCCCAGCCTTTCCTCTGGCTAAACAGAGGGACCCATTATGCTGGAATATTATTTTCTCATGGTTTGGAACCATTACATCAACCTTGATGTAATAACATTGTTTAACTTCAGAGGTGTATTTATTTTGGTTTGGAGTTCAGATAGCTTAGCCGTTAGCCTGGGGTTGAGCAAAACCTGGACAAAGCCACTCAAGTGGAAATGAACCATTTTGCCATCCCTGTCTCCCCTCCCCAAACAAACACACTTCAGACGTAGGTCTCATCTCGCCGCAAAGGTGGTAACCCTAGTGCTGATGGAGCCTGGACACAATTTTATTTTTTTTCTGAGGTGGCTGGCTGGCGCAGTGTTGGTCAGCAGGGCGCTGAGTGGGTAAACAAACCCCAAGCCAGTAAAGGCTTGGGAATTCCACCAGGAGCTTCTCTGAAGACAGACTGCGATCTGGCACCACTCCTGACAAGTTCAATTCTTTTCCTGAAATAAGTTCTTCTAGGTGAGGTTCTACATGTCTCTTGTTAGTGTCTGTGCCCAGGGCAGTTCTCCAGCTAAGAGCTCCTAGCCTCCCGGAGGGCTGCCCGCGGGCTTCCAGTTGTTTTCTCCTGAGCCCTTGGAGGACACACATAGGTGGAAATGGCTCTCGTGTGGAGGCAACGTCCTCCCTGTGGGAACAGGCAGACAGGCCACGCAAGGCAGCCGAAGGGTGCGTGGGGTCTCTGCTATGCCCTCTATTCTCATGTGCTCTTGGAAATGTCTATAAACAAGTTAAAATAGAATAAAATCCCAATCCCAATGATTTTCGCATCGCCCCTTTGCCCCTCTAACCGAGGGCAGGCACCTGAAGGAGGGGCAGGGTAGGGTGGAGAGGAGCAGACTTCTAAGGAACATCCACTGCCTACAGGCGAGGGGAGGGGTTGTCTGTAAGTGTGTGTTGTGTTCAGTCAGGACAGAGAAGCATGCTCGAAGGGGGAACGGACTCCTTGTTGGTCCTTATGTGGACTCAGACATGCTACTTGGGGTAATTTACTCAACTGAATGGGTCTCTGGGACGTGAGGCAGAGAGGACTGAACCACGGACCTGATGGTGACCCCCGGGGCCTTGCTGTGAGTTGACAGACCTGGTACCATCTTTGGCCACACTAAGGAAACCCGCAACCTCCAACATGGAGTCTCAAGCCCATCTGTCCTGTGGAAGGTAGCTGGTGTGGCTCTTGAGGCATTCTAGCATCCCAGATTAGTGGGTGTGATTACCATGCCTCCTTCTAGGCCAGTCATTCTCAGCCCTGGCCCTACCTTAGAATCATCAAGAAAACTCCAAAGTCTCCCAGTGCCTGGGCAACGCCCCATCCTAATCCCATCAGGATCTTTGGGGGAGGGGGGTGACAGCGGTTTCCCTGTGCAGCCAGGATGAGACCACAGCGATGTTCACCTGACAGGTGTGGGCAGGGCTGTGGCTTTGGTGTCGCTGCATTCCACTATGCAGGTGGAGAAGTGGGGGGCGGCACCTCCCCACAGAGTGCACATGGTGTTCAACTGCATTTGTGTGATTCCAAATAACTGTAGATCGAGCCACTAGCTGGATCTCCCGTTTCTGTAACATGTCCATCAATGACACAAGGTTCCAGCCAGAGCTGAGCACCCGCCCCAGACAGTGATGGTGGCCGTGGTCCAGGCAGCTGCACTGAGCGGTTGCTGGGCAGCCAGGGGAGAAGATGTCCTAGAGACTTTCCCCCTTTCTGACATTAAGCTCAACATACCAAATCTGCTGGACTTAGCGACTTAGAACACACAAGCTGATGAATAGGTGAACATAGATGTCACTGAAACAAGGATTATTGCCTGACAAAATAAGCTACTAAGTTAGGCTCACAACTCGCTTGTGTTCGGCAGCCTGCGGTTGGAAAACCTTGCTGTAGCCAGTCAGTCAGTAAAACTAATTCTCGGGCCAAGGACCATTTTCCTCCTCTACTAAGTGCTGCACATGGGGACCATGATCATTTTCTCTCTGTTCTGTCCTGTTTCAGAATTTCTATAAATAACTTAAGACAAAATAAAATCCCGGCTCCAATCATCTAGGCAGAGCTCCTTTCTACCTCTAAAATCCAGGGAGAAAGGACCAGGACAGGCACCAGGAGGATGGCGAGGGAGGCCCAGGGAAATCCAGTTGAGTGTGTGGTGTCACCAGCATCTGGCTGGTCATCGCTCCAGTTCAGGGGCACCTGAGTCAGCACAAAGAGAAGCAAGAGGAGTCTGCATTCTTTACCCCCACCAGTGAACAACCCCACCACAGAGACTAGCGTGAGTAGTTCGGTCTAGTTGAGCTGGCCCTCAAATGACTCCTACAACTATAGGGTCAGATCGGAGGGTCTGATCACCTCATATCCCCTCTAGCTTTGCCCCATTTTTCAGCTTTTCTCCACAGTGACACCCTGGGATGCGATTCCCAGAGCACTGGCTCATCCGCTCTTCTTTCCAAGGTGCTCCTCTCCAGCACTCTATCAAAATGTCAGTCAGATCCAATCAAGGTTGCTAGCAACTTCCATGTCCCCAGGTCACAGGATGCAGTCTCTGCCCTTGGCTCTAGGCCCTTCCCTCCTCTCTGTCTTCTACACTGGCTCAGTTTTTGTCTTCCTTTGCTGGTTCTCCCACTTCTCAAGATGAGCCTCAGGGCTCATCCTTGGCCCCCTTCTCTTCTCTCTCAACACCCTCTTGCTGGGTGAACTCATCTCCTTCTGGCTTTCAATACTGTCTATATGTTGGCAGTTCCTAAATTGGTTTGACCTCTGTCTTGAACCCGAAATTTACTCCAACTACCTCTCCAGCAGCTCCCACTAGTGCCTACTGGGCTTTCCAATATCAGTAGCTCAGTACTGACAGGAATTGCTGACGGGTTGAGGTGTGGGGTGTGAAGGAAGGAGAGAATTAAGAAGACAGATCCCAGATTTGAAGGTTGAGCAACCAAGATGTGGTGCCATTTACGGGCATGGAAGAAATGAGAGGAGCGGGTAAAGGAGCAACTTCTCACTAACCGTCCCAAACAGAGGCCAGACCAAGTCACATCTCACTGTCTCCACTGCTGAAATGCTAACTCAACCACCATCGTCTTTCACCCGGACAGTCACAATGCAGCGCTCATCTCCCTGCTTCTCCTCCTCCCTGTCTTCCCAGATCATGCTCTGCTGGCTGCCAGAGTGATATTCTCATGGAGTAAATCTTCTCAAGGAGTGATCTTCTCACAGTAGTGCTTGATAAACTCATTAAATTTTTTTATTGCACTTAGAACAAAACTCAGGCTCCATGTCATACTTTCTATGCCCACCCAATATTTATTTATTATTATTATTTAAAGATTTATTTATTTAGGGGTGTCCCTGTTGGCGCAATGGGTTAAGCAACACACTATGAAGCAAACCGCAGCTACTGCAGCACGATTTCGATCCCTGCCGCCGGCCAGGGAGGGGACCCACATGGCGCTGCAGACTTCTCCTGCCTCACCCCCTGCTCCCCTCAGCAGTGTATTTCAGTCAGTCTGCCTATTCTGTTCCCCACCCTGTCTCTGGTGGATCCTCTTACCACCTGCACCTCTAGCCTGTACCCCTGTGCTTGTATGCATAAATAAATAAATCTTTTTTTAAAAAAGATTTATTTATTTATCCATTTATCTATCCATCTATTTATTTATTTGTTTGTTTATTTATTTATTTATATAAGAACTGGGGTACAGACCAGAGGTGCGAGGGGTGAGTTGATTCACCAGAGACAGAGTGGGAAACAGAACAGGCAGGCTGACTGAAACATACTGCTGAGAGGAGCAGCAGGTGAGGCAGGAGAGGTCTGTTGCATCATGTGGGTCACCTCCCCCCGCCAGCAGCAGGCAGGGATCGAACTTGTGCTGCAGTGGCTGCATTTTGCTTCATAGTGCATTTCTTAACCCATTGTGCCACCAGGGAGGCCCCCACCCAAATTTATTCTGTATTTCTTACTTTCTGATTGAATCTTTGTTTTACTTGCAACAGTGTGGTTCCCAGCTAAGTGTCTATATAGATTTTCCAGGCTTGTTAATATCTGGTGGTGGCCAATGAGGTTGAGTGGGGGTTTTGGGATTCTTCTTTCAGTGGAGCTGGCTCAGGTAAGAAGATGCAAAGCCTGATGACAGAAACTTCATGACACAAAGACAGAAGGTGTATGAGCCCCTGATAGTGATGGTCTCACTATAATAGGCTTGGGATTCCTAATTCTGAACTTTTCCTATATTAGAAATATCTTGTGTTCGTCACTATTTGAGACCATATCTAACCCTAAGAAATAAATGTTGTAAGCTGTATTTCTATTTCTTTCAGTCCTTTTCTTTTTGTTTGACCATGTTCCTATCACACTGACTTTCTACTCGTTTCTTGAACATTCTACACTCTGTGCTACCTCAAAGCCTGTCTCCTGGATTTCTGGTCACCTCCTCACCTGAGAAAGACTCCCAACCACTCCACTTTCCACTAACATCCTTTACACGATGGAATACTACTCAGCAATCAGAAATGAAAAACTAGACTCATTCACGGGAACATGGATGGATCTGGAGGGGATTATGCTTAGCGAAGCAAGT
>JAGFMF010011399.1:639799-649932 GCA_019455555.1 Galemys pyrenaicus
ATGGTGCACTGGTGAGATGGTGATGGGGAATACATGGGGATTACAATTAATGGCAAGTATATGTAAATTTTAAAATATTTTAATAAAAAATAAAAAAAAGAGAATATAAAAAAATAAAAACATTAAGCATTTAACATAGAGTAAGAGCATTTTTTACTCTAGGAAGTTACTTTTAAAAACATGTTTATTATCCATTTCAACCTTGGATTACAAGTTCCATGAGGACAGTCTGTTTATTGCTAAATCTCCTGGATCTACTATATGATAGGGACTTGATAAGCACTTGCTAAGTCACTCAGAGGAATAAGATGATTTCAGAAGTCTGATAGAAGTTTACTGTGGGTGTTACCCATCACAGCATTCCCACCTATCTGAAAATACTTGAGTGCACCTGTGGCTCATCCATGACTGCTGGCCTTGGTTACAATGAAAGCGTTATGAAGATGGCATGGACTTTTGTTCTCCAGCAGCCAAAGTCAAATGGCAGGACAGATAATTTGACTCATCCAGACAATAAAGTAGTGGAGGACTGTGCTGGAGCTGTGTGCAGGCTGCTGGGTAGGCACAGAGGAGACACAAGTAGGTTCTCTGGTTTTAATGGAGGCAAGAGCTGATTAGAAGAAGCTTCTCAGGGGCAGTGGTGAGTGAATTTCTAAGAGCCGGGGTACAGGCCAGAGGTGTGTGGTGGGGCGGTGAGAGGATCCACCAGAGACAGAGTGGGGAACAGACCAGGCAGATACTGCTGAGGGGAGCTGCAGGAGAGGCAGGAGAGGTCCACTGCGCCATGTGGGTCACCTCCCTGGACAAAGATGGAACTTGTGTTGCAGTGACTGAGGACGCTTCATAGTGTGGTGCCTAACTCCTTGCACCACCAGGGAGGCCCAGTTCTCCAGTTTTAACGGAGGCAGAGCTGATTAGAAGAAGTTACTCAGGGGCAGTGGAGAATGAACCAAGCTTGAATAGAGAAAGCATTTCATGGCAGACAAGATTCAGGGACAGGGAGCTGCAGGCTGGGCTACTGGCAAAGGAAGATATAAACGGGTAAGGAACACAGCATGACCAACTGTCCCGGTTTGTCTGCAACTGCCCCAGTTTTACCATGGAAAGTCCCATGTTCTGGGAAACTCCTGCATCCCAGGGAAGCCAGGACTATTGGTTATCCTCAAGATACACTGTCTGTGAGGTCATTAGAAGCAGGTCTTGGTGTCTGGAGGAGAGGGGGTAGGGGAGCTAAATATAAGGAGGAGATTCTTCAGCGAAGGCTGGAGAGGTGGCCTGGTGCCCGGTAGGCATCGAGCAGAACTTTAACTTTTCCTTTGACAAGGAAGAGTCACCCAAAAGGATAGCATGATGCATATGGCTGAGGTCGCAGAAGAGTTCACTACTTATTGGCTGAGAATGAGCCTTCCTACTGGAACACACAGGAAGCGCCAAACTAACAGCCTGCACGGCCTTGCGGCAGGTTTGGCTGTCAGGACTTGGTCTCCAAGAGCAGCCTATCTGGGACCCCAGGGCAGGCTGGAGAGGGGTTCCTGCTTAAGGAAATGAACTCCGACTCTTGAACAGTCCGTCTAGAGGCAAGTTGCACACACCACCCCTCTTTTCCCAGGCCGCACGTTCATAGGCAATTCTGGGAATGTCACTCTGGTTTCTTCCCAGCTGCCTCTGTAGGGAGAAGTGACTGCCTCCCTATTCCCGTCCAGACTCAATCTGCAGACCACACATTCCTGATTTTTTAGGGAAGTCAGTCCAGGGGAATTTGGGGAACGTTTTCTTTCTGTGCCCGTGGGGAGGCAGGAAAAGCAACTGTGTCTGAACAAGTCCACAGCTTTCCGGCCCAACAGGTCCAGTGGGTGGGGTGGTGGCCATACTGTGAACGCTAAGGACCTGTTTCTAATGTCCGACATACCCCGAGGGAGACGTGGCTCCATGCCAGACACCTGCCATTCTCTATCCTTCCTTCTCCCCTCTCTTCCTCATCCAGCACAGACTCCTATGCATTCTGCCTTTTAAGTGTTCCCTGAGGTCAACACTACATTTTCACAGGGTAAAAAAGGGTCTTGCTATTTTTTCCTTTGCTCTTAATTTTATAGGCAAAAGTATCCTAATCACTTTGTTGCCATATTTTGGTGCCTTAGTCACACACACACACACACACCAACATCCACACTAATACCGGCATACTCCCACACATATATCCCCAACATATTTGTACACATACTTCAGCACATTCACCCCAACACATATACTCCCAAATACTCCACACACATCACCTATGCTGCCACACACACGCACACACATGCAAACACATGTACAATCCAGGCTTTGAATTTAGTTCTACATCAACCTGCTCAGGCTCACCCCATTACATTCCCCACAACTCCTTGGCCAGGCTGAAATTTGGGTTTCCATTTCTACCTTTCAGTCGAAGGTGCCCCAGGCAATCCTTCCCCAGGGACTGGGCCCTTGTCTTGCTATAACTTAGGCCTCTATTCCTGGGGTCAGTCACCCTTGGGCTCCCACTTTTGGAGGCTGCCCATCTCCAGAGATGTCCCTTGCAGTTCGGGGGGCCCCTTGGCCTGGATCAGGAGGCAAGATGGTGCCCCTTCTCACCCTCAATATCTTCCTGTTTTTTTTCTGCCCCACCCCACCCAGTCTGTCCATTCAGAAACCACCACCTCCGCCCGGTGGCTAGTTGTGGCACCTACTCCCTGCCACTTTGCTGCATTTGGTGGCCTTGGCCACCTCTGGTCCTGTGGCCACCCTGCTGTTGACACCACCCTGTCCTGCTCTTTTTTGTTTCCTTTCTTCCTTCCCCCTGCTCCCTATCTGGGTGGTCTCACCATCTTCAATAAAGTCTCCTCAACCAATTCACATTAGGTTGAGCTATATATAACAGAATTCTCAAGACAATGGTGGCCCAAACTCCCCAGATTTTCTTCTCTCAGAACAACAGCAGAGGGTGCAGCTCAGAGTGGGTGTGGGCTGCTGGGGCCCTGCGAAGCCAGCACGACCCCGCTCCGGTCTTTCTGTTCTGCCATCCTGAATACATGAGGAGTCTGCTGTCTGCAAGGTCCTTGCCAGAGAGCCCTCCCCGAGCCTGACAGGCTCTTTCCTACCTCTTCCAGGTCCCTCCAACTCTCAGTGCCTCCCCCAACAATCTCTCCTCCCAGACCCTCTTGCCTCCATCCTTTGCAAACCCAACAGGGCTGGGGCCTTCCCCTCAACTGCTGGTCCACCCTGCGGACTGCGCTAGAGGCAGGATGGAACTCTGCTTCTCCTAGGTCCTCTGCACAAATGTACGATGCCTAAGAAAATATTTTGAATGATAGATGGAGGTGTCAGGATGCACTGGCGATGATGCCGAAGGGCCCAGAGCCCACAATAGGCCCTTGGGGCCAGAGAGGGTTAGTTAGCCCTACTGTGAAAAATAACTGAGTTGTCGGTGTGTATCTATTTAATTCACAAAGGAGTCTTGCTTAGTTGAGCTCCGGCAAATAACTGTTTGACCTCAGTATTTACAGACACAAGTAGTGTGTCATAAAGGTATTCTGTAATAATGCATATTCTTAGCTTCTTTTGATTAGTGATAGTGAATGCCAGTCGATGAGTGCTTTAGTACCTGTGTCGCCAATGGAAGCCAAGGCTTTGGCAGTTTATCCTTTTTATTTTATTAAAAAGATTAATTTATTTATGCATACAAGCACTGGGGTACAGGTCAGAGGTGTGGGGGGTGAGAGGATTCACCACAGAGAGCAGAGAACAGAACAGGCAGATCAACAGAAAAGTACACTGCTGAAGGGAGCAGCAGGGTACAGCAGGAGAGGTCTGCTGCACCATGTGGGGCCCCACCCAGGCCGGCAGCAGGGATAGAACTCGTGCTGTAGTGGCTGAGGTTTGCTTCATAGTGTGTTGCTTAGCCCACTGCGCCACCAGGGAGGCCCTCTCCTTTTTATTTTTAATTAAGTTCCTTGCTCTGTGCGATCTCTGAATCAGTGGGAAGTTGTGGGGGTATGAGAATCGTTAGACACACTAAGGGGAATGAAGGTCAAATGGAGGTTTAACATTAGGTATTTTTCCATCCTAAAGATGCTTATTCCTTATCTACTTTTATATCTTGTTCTTTTTTCGGGAAAGGTGTAGAAGGGCAAATGCTCCAGTCCCTGGCTTAAGACCAGCTTGCATATAGAAACCCAGAGCAGACAGGGCTGGCTGGCAGGGGGAGCCCCAGGATGGGCCTGTTAGCTTGGGCTCTGCTCACGATTCTATTGTGGCACTAACGCAGACTGACTCTGGGAATCTTTTATTAACTTAGAGAGCCAGTGCACAATAGGTATTTGTCCTTCAATCGGCCAGTACTAAAACACTTTGCCCCCTTCACAGTGGGGTCTCCTAATTAGATATAAATACATTTATCCATCAAGCAAAAATCTGATCCTTCCCCTTTTCATTCAACTTTTTCTCGCTCGCATTTCAAGCCATAATCTAACGTATGGGAAAGGGAACGTGCTGAAAGAGCTGAATGGCTGGGCCCAAGGAGGTGTGGGAGAAATGCCTCCTTTCTCGGATTAGCACCTGACTCACCCAGGGCTGGGGCCTGGGATGGGGAAGCAGAGGGAAGAGAGGAGTGCGCCTGCCCAGTGCCCAGCCGGCTGGCCCGGAAAGGGCTGAAAATTGAGAGGACTTGAAATTAACACAGCTTTATGAGCCAATCAATGGGCCTGGGCTGTGGGGGAGATTAAGCTGGTAATGGCCCTGGGCTTTTTCTTCTTCTACAACGACAGTGGTTCCCCTGCAGCGTTCCCTTCAATGGCAAGACAGACCATTTTACTGACTGCGAAAATTCAATTAGAGTCTATGTAAGGAAGGGAGAGCTTGCGAGAAGCCTGACATTATGATGGTTCTCTTTCCGAGCTGCCTTACGGAGGGAGCCTCACAGGTACTGATTTACATGAATAGGGAGTATGCAGGTGCGCAGAGTGGGGGAATAGCGGTCCTCGGATTTTATATACAAAATTGAACTAACACATTCATGCATTTTGTTTAAAAAGCAGAAAGGATGTCTTGTCCATGCCTTGAACAATGTCCTTGTTTTTAGGTTTTTACTTCTGCTTTTTTATCTGTGTTGTCCCTGTCACATATTAGAACCCAAGAAATGCAATCTTTTCTTTGCACTTCGGTGCACTTTTCTTTGCTGGTGATTCAGAATGGTCACTTGAAATCGTCCCAGACACAGATTCCAAGGTGAGCTCTGTGATTCAATAACAGCCGGGGACTGAGGAGTGCTGTTTAGGGGGAACTTGGTACCTGCATCTGTGCTGCCGCGTGGATTCAATTGGGTTTGTGGAGATTCAGGGAAAAGTCACTTCAGAAATGCTTCACCTTTCCTTTGTTCGCTGTAAAATAGCCAGCCGACTGCATCCTTGCCACACACGGGCATCTGGGAGCTGTGAAAATGACCAAGGCAAGGATGGGGTGGGGGAGGCTTGGTGTCCAGTGGAAGGAGCCCCATCCTGCTTGCTTTTTACCTTTCTGTTATCATTGCCTCTACTTTGCCTCGGGCCTCCTCTCCTCCCCAAAGGCTGGCTTTGTCAGCCATATGGTGTTGCTAGCGTCCTGCCACCTCAACAGGGGGCCATGCGCCCTCCTTGCCCTACCACCCCTACCTGGGCTGACCAGCACTCTTGTCAGGGGCTGGCCTAGCTACCATGGACTTGCCCTGGCTCCCCATGGACACTGTAATGTCATACTGAGGATGCTTCTGGGTAACCTTTCCTCTCTCCAGTTCACCTGGAAAATGCCTCCTCATACTTTAATACTCAAGTTCAAATCCTGCCTGCTCTGAGATTTCTGGCAGAGGAAGATGTTCCATGTCTCTTCTGCCACCGCCTGACATTATCCCAGCTCCTGAGCCTTACGCACTGGCCTCCCAGTAGCAACGCCCCCATCTCTTGCTCTGTGTGTGTGTGTGTGTGTGTGTGTGTGTGTGTGTGTAGGAGTGGGGTGGAAAAGGTTAGGGAACTTTGATGTATGCATTGCTGTATCCCCGGAAGCTAGCTCATCATGATTATTGAATGAATGGGAAGGAATTCTGTGCTAGGAATAGTTTGTGATTAGCAATTTGAAGTGGGACACTAACCAAATGCTGTATTTAGCGCCTCTATTTTTCTAGAAAACATACCAACTTGGACAGCCCTCCCTACGGGGCCTGCTGTTGAAATATTTCCTGAGTGTTCAAAACATGTTAAATCCTACTCCCTCACACCCTCCAGTTCCCCCACCCCCTGTCTTTGCTGCATGAAGTGGAGGAGGGTTCCCCTAGGTGCTCTCAAGCTCGCTTTCTTCCAGCGTCTCGGTCTTACTGAGAATGAGGCCAGAAACATAATGATGAGCACAGCCCTTGCTAACAAATAATAGATTTTAGGTGTTTGGGAGCTGAGGGAGTCAGCGCAAAAAGGATGACTAGATCAGAAGCCCTGTAAGACGGTCTTGTGTGAAAGCCTGGTTTAGGAATTTGCATGGGCACAGGAGAAGGTGCCGTGTGCCTCTGTCAGCAAACATAGGCCAAGTGGGAAGCAGGAAGGAGCAGACACAGGTGGCCTGTCTTGAGGGCCACTTGGAACTCGAGGGCCTGCTCTGAATCCCATGCTCATCGACCAAGCCACACACGGCGACTCAGTCCCCTCAGCAGTCACATGTGAAGAGCTGGCTTCAGCTTGTGAGCCTCCTTGGGTCAGGCACTATCCTGAGTGCCAGGCTGCTATGGAAGAACAGCATAGACAGTCTTAACCCGGGAGCTCACGTGTAGCCAGGGATGACAGGCTTTCTTGCTGACGGATGTGGGCAACTGCTGGGGCCCACAAAAGGGGCCTCCCTCTTGCTGCCCTGGAGAAATGTTTTATCAAAATAACACTGCTATGCTCGCTATCATCAAGGAATTGACTCTATGACTGTAATGGCATGAAATGATCTCAGGGCATCCTGAGAGGGTTCTGTGCTGGTATCTGAATTTTACAAAGTTCACTTGGGCCCTCTGCCCATGGGGGCCCTCTTGACTAGATCCTGCTTTGCATCCAGCTGCAGGCTTGTCCCCCTCCTTTGCCCTGTGCTGCTGGGCAGCAGGAAATCTCCTCCGGTCTGGCATGCAGCTGGTTCCATGCGGACCGTGAGCTGTTCAGGAGAGGCAGTGTTTGTGATGGTGAAGTTTGGCAACAGAGGCCATACCACTGGTGGCAAAGTGAGCACCCGGTCTCTGAGACCAACTTGGCCAAAGGCCTCTCTCAGCCCAGGCACTGATGTGAAGAGTTTCTTTTCACCCCCCACACCCTGCAGGGGCCATGTGACCAAGAACTGCTCCCAGGTTCTCAATTCTCTAAGCAAATAAGCCCCTAAGCTCATCTTTATGGTGGCCTTGTCCCTTTTGAACATTTTTCATCGTCTTCAATTTGACACTTAGCTATGGGTTATGCACACAAACAAAGAAGCCAAAAACTGTTGTGAGAGTTAAGTGCACTGAGCTCCCCCAAGGAGGCCTTCCCTGTTCTCTGTGTCTGCCAGGTTTCTTCTTGCCTTACTATTTGGGCCGAAGTTCCTTGATGGTGACAGGGAGCCAGTATTCTGTATGGAGGCGGCCTGGTCTTGCAGCCCCAGTGAAGGGCGTTGGCTACGGCATTGATGTGCGTTATTGTATTCAAAACTGACAGGCGCAGTCACATCCTTGGCTGTGATTGAAGGCTGAGGTCACCAGCACAGAAGAACTGAGCACAGTGCTAAATGAGGCTTTGAAGCAACAGGAACAGGTTCTTGCCCCTCAGTAGGGGGTGGGGGGCTCCCCCCAAAGCACAAGGTGATCTGGAAGAACTCAATTTACACCCTTGGCTCCTGCAGGCTGGGGGATCAGCAGAGGGCGGGATAATCCCAGCTTCTCGAGCAGATGGTTTCTGACTACCGCTTGACCCAGTTCCCTCCCAGCAGATGACTGGCAGTGGGGCTGACAGCTCCTCCACCAGGGGAGCAAAGTGTAGACCCTCCTCTTAGTTCTCTTCCCTCCTCCTATCTGCAAGGGCTCTGTGACTTTTGCCTTTCCCCAGCACCAGGTCAACCAGTAGGATGCTGCTCTTTCTCAAAGGCATGGCACCCCCACATACCTTCAGCCCTGACCAGTCCAGGTGGTGCTCCCAGTAAGAAGGTTGTAACCGGCAGGCAAGAAATGCTGCTGTGAAGGCTTGTGTTGGGTTGGGGGCTGTCAAATCCTTCACTGTTTTCATGACTTCTCTCATTCACTCCATCGACCAAGCACTCATTCAACAGATTCCTCTCCTTGCCCCTTCATCTTCCCAATCTGGCATTAGACAGGGCTCAGGAGACAACTGGGCGGAAGGACCAAATCTGGCAAATAACTATTCAGGGCTCAAGAGGGTTATGGTGGCTTTCACCAAGGAGGATAGATTCGGATGGGTATTCAAGATTCACAATGTTTGCCAAGTGTTTGGTGACTGTGGTGATAGAAAAAAGCTAGAGGACTGGACATGTGTGCTTGGTAGAAGATGGCGGTGGGTCCAGAGTGCTATGAGTTTGGGAGAAACAAGGAACTGGCCTCTGTAGAGGGCCCTAAGGAGGAGGCTGAAGGGATGTCATCTCAGAGACCCTCCTGGGCCCCTGCTTCTGAATTCTGGTTGATAAACCCAAACTAGCTTTATTGTTGCTTCATGGGAGGGGCAAGGCACCTTCAGGTCTGTTCCTCCAACTGGGAGGGAGGGGGCGCTCCACCTCCAGACTTGTGGACCTAGGTGGGGCTGCTGATCTGCGCTGAGCTCCAAGGCAGCAGCAGGGCTGGCTTGAGAAGCTGTGATGGGGTGGGGGGGATGCTGGTGTGGGTGGAAGCCTTAACTGAAGGCCAGGACCAATTCAGCTGTCCTGGGTTCCCCCTTATCCTAGGAAAGCCAGAACTGACCTCCCACCCAGCTTCCACCTCCCAGTCTGGCCTGTTGCAGGGAACCCTCACATAGGGTGGGGTTCCCAAAGAGCTAAAGCTGGGCCTGCTCCCTCTGGGGTCCCAGCACTTTGCTGGCATTGTCTTGCTTCTCCACACCCACATGGGGNGCGGGGGGGGGGGCCTGTAGGGAGGGAGTGTACTTGCAGTTCTGAATGGGACTGGGGTTTCAGTTCCCACTGAGGGTGTCTCTGTCTCTGTCCACCCAGGAACCATCACTTACTGGCTTCTGCAAGGAGCTTGACCCAGCGGTATCCTTTGAGCTCCCCAACCAGCCCATGAGATAAGAGGTGTTATTGTCCCCTCTTTACAGATGAGAAGGTAGTGACTGGAGTCAAGATTCTCTCCAAGGTCACTCCCACAAAGTTGGTTGTGACTGAGCCGCCAATGGAACCGGACTTTTCTGAAGCCAAGGTCTGCCAATTTTGGGGTGGTGGTGGTGCTAGAGACCCCGTTAGCCAGGCAAGCGCTGGGGCTCAAAGGCCTGCTGGGAGGTTGGTTCTCTGCATCATTTAGAAGTTCCTCCGTGTTGGGAGCTGGCAAAGACCGAGGCTGGCCAGGCCTCCAGCGCCTCCCCCACCACTCCAGCTCGCGGGCCCCACGCCTCCATCAATACGCCGGCTTGCCCGGCGCTCGGCTGGGGCACTGCAGCCCCAGAACGACACCAGCCCGCGGAGTTAAGCCAGTGGCGTCCGAGGCCGCCCCGCCGCCCCCGCCTCTCCGGGACTTCGAGGGAGCACCCCTGGAGGGCCGGGGGCGGCTGTGGCCACTAGAGTTGCTTCTCTGGGTAGAGGAGGGCAGCGGCAGGGACCAGGGCCGGGTCTGTGCGACCACGGGGAGGGGGCAAACACCAGAATCCTGGAAGGCGAGCCCGTCGGTGCTGCCCGCGGCCAGGCTGGGTGAGGGTCCCGGGCGCCCACGTGCTGGGAAAGTTTCGAGAGAGCAAAAGTGGCCCGGCCTTGCGGGGGTTGGGGGGAGGGGAGAAGGCCGGTTCGCCCCTCCTTCTGGAGAAGGCAGACAGAAAAAAAAAAAAGAGAGAGAGAGGAGGGAAGCGGGGGTGGGCCGGGGAAGGGGGCAGCGGGCAGCACCGACCCGAACAGATTCCGCCTCCCCTTCTCCCCGACCCCCCCCCCCCCCCCCC